>JAVTVJ010004055.1:0-46272 GCA_034509425.1 Eopsaltria australis
CACTGCAGCAACAGTAGTCTTAGAGTCGTGCGCAGTGCACAAGGTCCCTCTAGATGCTTTTGGTCCCTTGGTTGGTGGCATGAGTGCTTTCCTCATGGGGAGATCTAGCGCCACCATTCAGGGTATCATTGTGCATCTGGGACTCATTGATGCGGATTATACAGGACGCATCTATGCCATGGTTTCCACACCCACCTCCCCAGTCACAATTCCTGAAAAAACATGAATTGCTCAACTTTTCCCTTTTAAGTCTTCTGTTCACAGGACAGAATCGAGGTCACGAGGAGACGGCTGCTTTGGTTCCACTGGACCACCTCAGGTTCACTGGACGGCTGTCATGACTGAACAACGTCCTGAGATGCAATGCACACTGTCCATTCCTGATGCTACGCCGCCAGACATCTCTCTCCGCGGGCTTCTTGACAGCGGCGCAGACGTCACAATTCTCTCTCTAGCTGCTTGGCCTCCGCAGTGGCTGTTGGACCCAGTGGGGGCATCTGTTGCGGGATAGGGAGGGACAAAGCCCTGCTACGTGAGCCAGAAGCCTGTGGTGATAACAAACTCAGAGGGACAGATGGCTGTGATTAGGCCTCACGTTACTGAAACTTGTTTTAAACTCTGGGGGAGGGATGTTCTGGCTGTGTGGGGGGTGTGAATCGGGACAGATTTTGACCCTTGAGGCACGTCAGATGGAGGAGGTGCAGAGAGCTGTTTTCTGCTCGACAGGTTTATTGCATTGATCCCTCTGTTGACGTCACTGTGTTCATCACCACTCCAGATTTGCATCCCACAGGTATCATTGGCCAATGGAGTGACAAATGGTCTGATTTTTTGCATGTCCTGGAATGGGTCTTCTTGCCCCATCAGCCGCAGAAGACGGCAACTGCATTGTTTGAGCTGATTGCTCGTTTGATAGTCAAATGCCGACAATGGTGTTTGAAAATTGATGCGTGCAGATCCCACAAAAATTGTACTATTGGTACAGTGGGAAGATTTTGATTGGAGCTTCAAAAACAGTGTTTCACTGCAAAGTGCTCTAGAAAATTTTTCAGGGCAGATCATGTATCATCTGCCCAGCCACCAGTTGTTAGGAGTGGCAAAACTCACAGAGATTTCTCTGAGACCCAAACACAGTCAGGAGCCAGTGCAAGGACCAACAGTCTTTACTGACGGTTCAGGCAGAACCGGAAAGGCCATTGTTACTTGGAGGGATGGATCTGAGTGGCAGGTTCTGGAAGGCCATGAGGTTGGCTCAGCCCAATTGGTTGAATTCAGGGCTGCTCTTATGGCATTTCAAAGATTTTCCCAGCAACATTTCAATCTGGTCACAGATTCCACCTATGTGGCTGACATAGCAAAGCGGTTGAGTTATTCCGTTTTGAAGAAGGTCAACAATGTTGATCTGTTTCATTTGCTGAAGGCCCTGTGGTGTGTCCTTCAGGAACGGGTTCATCCCTACTATGTTCTGCATGTAAGGAGTCATACCAATTTGCCAGGGTTCATAGCGGAAGGTAACGCGAGGGCTGACAAGTTGGCTAACCCAGCGTGGGTAGCACCTCAGCCTGATACACTTGCACAGGCCAAGGCATCCCATGGTTTTTTCCATCAGAACGCACATACGCTGCAGAAGCAGTTTCAGTTGATGCCAACTGAGGCCCGTGACATTGTCGAGTGGTGTGACGACTGTCATGCATTGGCCAGGCCTTTGCCGGCGGGGATAAACCCCAGGGGCCTTATGGCCTTGGAGATTTGGCAGACTGATGTAACCCAAGTTGCCGAATTTGGCCCGCTCAAGTATGTGCATGTCACAGTGGACACCTTCTCCTCTGCCATGTGGGCTACCGCTCACACTGGAGAGAAGGGCTGCGATGTCATTGCCCACTGGAGGCAGGCCTTTGCCGTTCTAGGCATACCTTCTACCATGAAGACCGACAATGGTCCTGCTTACATCTCGAAAGAGGTGAGGCAGTTCCTGCAGTTGTGGGGCGTGTCACACAAGTTTGGTATTCCTCATTCTCCGACTGGTCAAGCTATTGTAGAGCGTGGTCATGGTACTCTGAAGCAGGAGCTTCAAAAACAAAAACGGGGAATGCAGGGTGAAACCCTGCACAGTCGGTTGGCAAAAGCTTTGTATACCATTAATCGCCTTACGGTACCGCAGAACTCCAATAATCCTGTCATTTTGAACCACCATCTCTCGTTGCAGGCTTCGGACGAGGCACAGCAGCCTCGAGTGAAGGTTCGGGTGAGGAATTTAGTCACCAAAAAATGGGAAGGTCCTTATGATCTGATCGCGTTGGGGCGCGGGTATGCTTGTGTATCCACAGATACTGGGGCGCGCTGGGTACCTGCAAGGTGTGTCCGTCCTGACCTGCGACCACAGAGGAAAAATCCGGTCGACAAGCAGGGTAGAAGTCGTGACCAGAATGAAAGTGATCAAGTGGGTGGACCATCGAGAGATGACTCAGATGATGAGAGTGTTCACTCCCACGGTCCTTCCACAAACAGAGGATGAACCCTGTTCATTTTTCTTTCTTCTTTTTTTCTTTTTTTTAAGGAAAAAGGGTGAGATGTCGCCCTGATTTTTACAAAGTGCAGTGTTTATAATTGGTAGCAAAGGTTCTCATAGATTGTATGTAAACATAGTCCATGTTTTGCTAACTGGCCAAGGATTGTTTTGTACATTGAACATTGTTTGTCATTCCTTTCCCGAAGGCAGAGAAGGTTGATGGACTGTGTTCCTCACCTATGGAATTGGAGAGGTGGTAACCTCATTGTCCAATCCATAGTTGTCTGTGAAAAGGTATAAATGTAAGAATAAAGAGAGGCTGGCTCTCTTTGGCTCTTCTTCTCTCTGGCCAGCCTTGGTGGCTCTGTGACCTGAGTGAGTGCCTGGTTCTTTCGCGTCCATCCGTGCGACAGGGTTCTGCTGAACCACAGCTTTTACTCTCAGCCCAGACCTGTTACTGGGGTTTTAGGAGTTCTTTTGTTTTTGGGTTTTTTTTCCCCTCTCTTAAGGAATTTCCCCCCCATATGTGTTGCTAGGAGACAATAACGACTGGATACTTAAGGGAGACAAAAGAAGGTGTCAGCTCAGGGGAGGGGTGCAGCTGGCTACTCTCTCTTTACCTGAGGTTTCCCATGGAGGGCAGAGATACCGCAAGATTTGGACTGGGAAAACGGGGATGGGTGCAGCCCCTAGCTCTCTTGTTCTCTCAGCATTGAGCATTCGGAGGGGGGAGAGGCTGCAGTCGCTGTGGGGAGAATTCATCACCACTGCGGGGTTCTGCCTTCTGCTGCCTTTCTTCTACCATGAGTGGAGCTCTGCTGGTGGGAGCGGCCATTGCACTGGGACCTTGTTAACACACTACCTCACTAAAAGAGGGACTTTTCACCATCTGCTCGGGTGCCTCAGGGGAAAAACCCCGGGACCTGGAGCCCACCTTTCCCTGCCCTGCTCGGGAGCCGGGCCACTGCTGCCCCGCCCTCACCACTTCTTTGCCACTGCTCCGAGTCTTTGCTACACTGCAGCTCCGCACCCCCTGCCTGCCAAGACATCCCGTGGTTCCAGCTACAGCTGTGGAGTTTGATACATCTCGTCTACCACTCAGGATTTTTGCTCATTCCTGCCATTCCAGCTTGCTGCTCCCGAGAGTCCTGCTGGGACACCAGGATTGGCTGCCCCGGGGCATTTGTAAAGCAAGCCTTTCTTCCATCCCTTCCCATCTTGGCCAAGTCTGCCATTACCACGTGGTCCCCGAGCTCACACCGGAGCGCCCCCTACAACCGCGAGGAAATCATCACACCTGCCCTGCCCACCAGGAGCCCGGCAGTGCCCCTGCTGGCTGTGACCATCACTACACCAAAAGGGAAAGTGCCTTCAGCGAAGAAGGCTGTTACTGGGTTTCTGGTTCTGTTTGTTGTTGCTACCATAGTTATTGTTGTTTGTTTGCCTTGTTATATATACTAGTAAAGAACTGTTATCCCTAGTCTCATATCTTTGCCTGAAAACCCCTTAATTTCAAAATTAAAATAGTTTGGAGGGAAGGGGGTTGCATTTTTCCATTCCAGGGGAGACTCCTGCCTTCCTTAGCAGACACCTGCCTTTCAAACTAAGACACCTGTCCGCATGCTCATGTCGTCCCTTCTCAAGTCCTTTGATTGGGGAGTGCACATATTATTTAAATTCTGAAAGTCAGTTGTGACAATCCCAGATACGAGTATAGACTGGGAGAAGTCATTGAGAGCAGCCCTGTGGAAAAAGACTTGGGGGTTCTGGTGTATGAGAGGCTGGACACGAACCAACAGTGTGTGCTCGCAGCTGAGATGATAAACAACATCCTGGGCTGCAGCAAAAGACACATGCCCAGCAGGTCTAGGGAGGTGATTCTTCCCCTCTAGTCTGCCCTTCTGAGACCCAACCTGGAGTACTGTGTCCAGGTCTGGGGTCCTCAGCACAAGAAAGATGTGGACCTGTTAGAGTGGGTCCAGAGGAGGCCACAAAGATGATCAGAGGATTGGAGCACCTCTCTGCTATGAAGACAGGCTGAGAGAGTTGGGGTTGTTCAGCATGGAGAAGGCTCATAGCAATCTTCTAGTATCTTAAGGGGCTTATAAAAAGGAGGGGGAGGGACTTTTTTTATGGGCAGATAGTGACAGGACAAGGGGCAATGGTTTTAAACTGAAAGAGGGCATGTTTAGAGTAGATGTTAGGAAGAAATTCTTTACTCAAAGGGTGGTGAAGCACTGGAACAAATTGTCCAGAGAAGTTGTGGATGTCCCATCCCTGGAAGTGTTCAGGGCCAGGTTGGATGGAGCCCTGAGCAACCTGGTCTAGTGAATGGCATCCTTGCCCAGGGCAGGGGAGGGTTGGAACTAGATGATTTTTAAGGTCCCTTCCAACTCAAACCATTCTATGATTTTATGAAGTAGTGTTTTATGAAAGAGAATGTGACAAGCCTGAACCGTCCCTCTTGGGTCAATAGAAATGCAGCTCAGCTTTTAATGATGTTCTTTAATAAATTCCTTCAGCCATGATGGGGGTGAGTGAAGCAATAGGGGAAGACAGAGTTAAAATCGCTTCCCTGGTGTGAAGTGAGCTGTGAGGAACAGGTCCCAACAGGCCACCAGGTAAGTAATTCTTTTTTCAGACTTAATCTTCCATCTCACTTTACAATTAAGCGCATAATCCTTCTTGCTTTGATATTTATACCTCACTCATCATCTTCTCTTTGTTCCACAAAAAACAGAATAAAAATAGTAGGACTGGGCTGAGAGATTCAGATGAGTGTGGACCTTTTAGGTCTTCTTGGAGAAGGTCAACTTCTGGTGTCATGTTGGGATGGTGTTAAATAGATCCAGGTACAGAACTTACTTCCCTGACCCTGTATGACAGTCTAGCTGAATAAATGAATTCCAACAATTTTTGGTGAGACATCATTTTGGAGAATGCTAAGGAAACTGGGACTTCACTTTACCTGCAGATGTTAGAAATACGGTCCTCCTGGGGGTTATAAATGCCTTGGAAATGACTGGAATTTAGCAAGATAGTGCTGGAAACCAGACACTTCTAATCTGTGTTTCAAAAATGAGCTGGTCATTTATGGGTGAGCAGCAGGTTGTGTCCCCCATCAAGTCCCCAGAACCATGGAATCCTAGAATCATGGAATGGTTTGGGTTAGAAGGAATTGTAAAGATCATCTAGCCCACACCCCCCCTGCCAGGGGCAGGGACACACTCCAGCAGACCAGGTTGCTCAAAGCCTCATCCAACCTGGCCTTGGTAGTGTCAGGAAAATTAATCCAGAAACACCAGAGGTTTAAGTCCAAAAAAGAGACAGAGAAGTGTTATGAAGCAGAGACGCAGACTTCCCAGGCAGGTGCAAGAAAGAGCTCCTTTATTGCAAAAAATCAGGCCTTTTTAAGCAATTAGGCCATTATCGGTTACATTCCATTTAAGCGCAACAAATATAAGTCAACCAACCACCATAAACTACAATGTGAACATATAATGGCTATATAACTTGTTTTTCTACCTCTAACTTAGCTGAGTCACTTCCCAGAGTCCTTTTTTACTTAACTGAAGTAGCAGGCCTGAGCCATGATTTTACAAGGGTAACAAGGCCCTTATTTTGTAAGGTTTTACCTATCTGCAACATCTCCCCCTTCCTATGTTTTTTGTGCAAAGGGTTCATGTACCCTAATGCCAAAACAGTCTGCACCTGTAAAGCCATTATCTTAAGACTATTACTGGTCATCTGATGGACACAGGATAAGATACGTGGACTACAGATGGCAATCAATAAAAACCCATCAAATACAACCATGCCATCGACAAAGAGACCCGCAGCATAGGAAAACAAAAGGATGGTGTCCAATGTCCCCAGGAAGTGGAAGTAAATGGCTGCTGTTCCAAAGTTAATCTGGATGGAGCTCAGGGGCCATGCTGTTTAGGCAGGAGGGAGTCCATTTGCTGGAAGTGCTGACTTTGACATTATTGAATGTCTTTCTGGAAGCATGGAACAGGGAATAATTGAAGAAGGTCAGCAGGAACACAATAACATGATGGTGGGTGCAGTGGGACACAAGGCCTCTGCTGGCAGGCTGCTGCCGTAAGCCTCCAGACACAGCCATGTTCCTGGCAGTCCTACCCCTGCTCCTGCCTTGGCTACGAGGGTTGGATGGTGCTTAGGTCATTTTTCTTCTCACTGGGCCTCGTCTTCTCAGAGGTGATTGATATTTGTCCAGAGCAGGTAACCACTTTGGACCTGTTGGCAATAAAACACATGCGTACCTTCTCTCCTAGGTTAGTAAATCAGCTAGGCCCTGCCATTGCACACCCAATTGCAGATCCTTATGTAAAACTTTTAGAAATTGGTTCCACACACACAAATCTTCAGAGCAGTATCGCTCTGCCGGGGATCGAAATTGATGACCTGCTTTCAAAAATTCTAGTGTAAATACTGCGTTATCTAAATGTTCTTGAGGAGTCATATTCCCCCTTCTTTGTTTTTTGTTAACATGCGTGTCTCTCACTATGAACATGAAGGCAACATAAAAGTAAAACAATACATGTAATAAAACAATAAACTCACACCGAGCAGAAATAAGCATGATGATACATGTAATCAGTAGCACACGAGAGAAATGATAGTGATTTAGAAAGATACATCATCAGTTACCTAAATACTGTACCATCAACCAGAGTCTGCAATAGCTGGCAAGTCCTGTTTCACAGTGAGGACCTGGAGAACCATTCCTGGGCAAGGTTTCCAAGTTTACCTCGAAAGGGGGTCCAGCTGTTATAAGCCCAAATCGGCAAGTCAAAGTGACCTGAGTACATTTTTAGTGCAGAAGCACCTGGGTCTGTTGGCATACTTCCAACCAGCTAGGGTCAGGGCTTGGCCAGAGCCAAGGCCTTAACTGGAAGGGTTCCCTTAACATATCCTATAAACAAGCCTCTAGTAATAGCGGTTGGGAAAGTTTCTTAAAATGATACATGTCCTGCAGATAGCTACACAACGGTATGTGAAAGTTTGTAAAGCAGCCAGCTTTGTCATTTATCTTTAGCTAAGTAGTCAATGGTACCATGAACAAACTGCGAACAACCAAAGCAATGCATATGTGTAACATCAAATAATATCTTATAGATAATTCCCATTATAAGAAGTCAGTGATTTCACGCTATGACATTAACAACATATTCAGAATCATTAATACATCAACAGTTACTGTCCTAAGAAGTCGAGATTATATTTTTCCACACACCTATGCATATATGACAATAAAGCAAAATAAAAGCAAGAAAGAAAGAACTAAACAGCTTACAATTAATAACAGCCGTAATTTGGAATCGTTACTCATACTTCTGTGCTACCTATGGAAGATAAAACAGCAAAGATTGTCATGAATAATTATCTTAATTGACCAATGTAGAATAGCTATACCCATAGAATTTTTGATGAAATTAAGGATCTAATAAACCGCATTTTCACATATTTTTTCACAACTTATTATCTTATATTCTTAAACAGTTGCTTACCAATTCTGCATCATAATTGCTTCAGTCAGTTCCATCTGTAGCTGCTGTGGATGTGTCCTTAGAAACCTCAGGGGGAGATGACTTAGAAAAGGAGAAAGATAACTGGTGGAGAAAGTTCCAAGGAGATAGGAAACCCCTGGAAAGTGGAGTGACCATGGTTTAACCCAGGACAAACCAGAGTAGCCATTGCTGGTGTCCATCATCTCCTCCCTCCCCCCAAGAGCCTTTGTTCTATTCCCTGTTGTCTCCTGGGCCCCTTTCCTTCCCCATCCGATAGGACCAAGTAACCCTGGAACTTCCCTATACTCCCCCAAACCCCCTGGTGATTGGTGGTACGTGGTAACTCTTAAGGCTGTGTCTGAGGGCCCCTCACCCTCTTGGATCCTGCCTCTCCTCCGTGTGAAGATCCTGCAATAAAGCCACTCAGAATTAAAGGCACTCCAAGAGCCCTCTCATTATTCATCTTCAGCTGATAGCTAACTGGACTGTTCCTGCACCACAACGCAGGCCGCAGTTTCTCTGGCTGAGTGTTTACAGGACACTGCCAGAGTGCCCTGGGGACAGGGGCATTCCTGGAAATATAGCCAGCTGGAATCTGTCGTGGCAACGCCAGGCTGGACAGAGAAACCAGCGAGCTATACCATCTTATCTCTAACAAAAGAACTGAATCTTTTAATGCAAATAAGCAGGTTTCAACAGAAATTAGACTTCACTCAAACTTAACGTCACTTAATCATAACAGAAAGTACACCTAACAAAACTTAAACTTAACAGAACTTAAAATAAGAGAACTTAAACTAAACAACACTTAACTTCGCTTAAACTTACCAAAACCTAAACCTGACAGAAATTAAACTTAACAGAACTTAAATTTAACAGAACTTAAACGTAACAGTTTCAAATTAATAGAACTTCAACCTAACATAACTTAAATTTAACAAAACTAAAGTCAGAGTTGAGAGTGTGTATTGGTTTGGCACAGTCTGGTTTTTGGCAGCAGGGGGGCCACAAAGATGGCTCCTGTGAGAAGCTGCTGAAAGCTTCCCACCATGTCCAGCAGAGCCAATGGCTGATGGCTCTGAAGATGGACATGCTGCTGGCCAAAACTGGGCCAATGAGAAAGCTTGGTAACACCTCTGTGATGACATATTTAAGAAGAAAATCAAAACAAATTCACAGGCTTTTTACTCCTAGTCAGAGAAGAGGAGGAGGTGAGAACATGTGAGGGAAAACAACATGGCGACACCAAGGTCAGTGGAGAAGGAGGGGGAGGAGGTGCTCCAGGTACTGGAGCCAAGATTCCTCTGCAGGCTGTGGTAAGCACCATGGTGAAGCAGGCTGTCTCCCTGCAGCCCATGGGTCCACAGGGAATGCAGAGATCCACCTGCAGTCCATGGAGGAGGTGCTCATGCCAGAGCAGGTGGATGCCTGGAGGAGGCTGTGATCCAGTGGAAGACCTGGTGGAGAGAGTGGGCTCCTGCTTCCAGGCTGGAGCAGCATGTCCTTGGAGTACTGCACCCCGTGGAAGGAGAGATCCACATCATGGCAGTTTTGGGAGGACTGTCTGCCCATGGGAGGGATTCACGCTGCAGCAGGTGCGGTATGGCTGCTGCTTGTGAGAGTGGACCCACGCCGGAGAAGTTCACAGAGAACTGTCTCCTGTGGGAGGGACCCCATGGTCTCACAGGGGAAGGACTCCTCTCCTAGAGCAGAGGAAGAAAATCTCAGTGATGAACTCACCAAAACCCCCATGCCCTGTTGTAGCTGCTGTAGATGTGTCCTTGGAGACCCCAGGGGGAGATGACTTAGAAAAGGAGAAAGATCATTGGTGGAGAAAGTCCAAAGGGGCTAGGAACCCCCTGGAAAGTGGAGTGACCATGGTTTAACCCAGGACAAACCAGAGTAGCCACTGCTGCTGTCCATCATCTCCTCCCTCCCCCCAAGAGCCTTTGTACTATTCCATGTTGTCTCCTGGGCCCCTTTCCTTCCCCATCCCATAGGACCAAGTAACCCTGGAACTTCCCTATCCTCCTCCAGACCCCCTGGTGATTGGTTGTATGAGATAACTCGTAAAGCTGTGTCTGAGGCCTCCTCGGCCTCTTGGATTCCTGCCTCTCCTCCGTGTGAAGATCCTGCAATAAAGCCACTCAGAATTAAAGGCACTCCAAGAGCCCTCTCATTATTCATCTTCAGCTGATAGCTAACTGGACTGTTCCTGCACCACAACGCAGGCCGCAGTTTCTCTGGCTAAGTGTTTACAGGACACTGCCAGAGTGCCCTGGGGACAGGGGCATTCCTGGAAATATAGCCAGCTGGAATCTGTCGTGGCAACGCCAGGCTGGATAGAGAAACCAGCGAGCTATAAGTGGTGCCCAACATCTGGTCTTGAGAAGAACTCAAGCCCTAGGAGAGTGTCCCTGTCTACCCTGTGGTCAGCAGTTCACCCACTGGACTGCTGTCCCCCAGAAGAAGCGCTGAGTTCTATCAGCACTTTCAGAAGGGGTGTCTGAATACCTTCGCCAACATTAAAGAAGAAGGCTCAGACCAGCTGAAGGCTCTGCTTTAGACTGGAGTCACCGAGGAAACCAGGAAAACAGCAAGGGATCAGTAATGGGTCCACGCAGGTAGTATTATTGCTGGGTTTCACTACGGGATAGTCAAAGCAGGGAGAATTATTCAGGATGGGTACTCAGTTATCACGTCCTGAGCGTGAGGTTTATTACCAACTTAGAAGCATCTTAAAATCTGCTAACAGAGCTTTCAGTAAAAAGCTCTTAAAGCGCTTTACAAAGTTGGTGTTTATCAACCCTCTGTTTCTCCCTCTTCCATAAAATCCCTTGATTTCTGGGATCGGGTCGGGGAAAGACTAACGCGTCTTTCAAAGACAGGAGATAATTCATTACGACTATATTTTCCCTTGCTTATTTTAATTTGTGAAGTTTTAAAAGAGAAGGAGAAAAGTTTGGAACGCGCGTGCGTCCCCGCCCTGCCCCCCCTCACCCCACCATCCTCCCATCCCCTTGTAAACCCGCGGCGTGGTGATGATCAGAACAGTGACAGTAATCTCCAGGAACCCCCCCAAGCCCCCCGGTCCTCCCGCAAGCTTCACCAACCCGCTGCCAAGTCATTCCCGCCCGCCCTCGGTCCCCCTCCAGGTCCCAAAACTCTCACAATTTCAAACCCCCCTGGACACAAAAGAACAAGGACCCAAATGGCGCCGGCCATGCGGCCGCTGGAGCTGGACCAAGCCCACAGGGTGCAGGCGGGGCCGAGTGGCCAGGCAACCCCGCCTCCGATGCCTCCCTCAGCCCTCCCACAGAGCCACACCATTCGCAGTTGTCGTGGGTTGACCCCGGCCAGGGGCCAGGTGCCCACTCAGTCACTCTATCACTCCCCCTCCCGCTGGGAGAGGGGAGAGGATAATACTGAAAAAGACTATCAGGGTGAGTAAAGGCAGTTTTATTACAGTGGGGAAAAAAAAGAATAGAACAAGCAAGTTGAAAGTTGCGCGCACAAGAACAAGAAGGGAAAACAATCAATCTCTACTTCCCATCAGCAGCAATGTCCGGACACTTTCTGGGAAGCAGGGCTTCAGCACGCTTGGTGGTTGTTCAAGGAGGCAAACATGGACAAGTCCCGAGTGCCTCTCCCTCCTCCTCTCTTCCTTTCCTTATATATCTGATCTGATGTCATATGGTATGGAATATCCCTTTGGCTGACTGGGGTCAGCTGGCCTGCTGGTGTCCCCTCCCAGGATCTTGCCCCCCCCATCCCCTTCAGTGGGGAAAGGAATGCCACAGGGACAGCACAGCTTGGCAGTAGCCAAAACACTGGTCTGTTATCAACGCCAGCTACCAAAGCAAAGTAGAGCAGTGTAAGGCCTGTGAGCTTTACCCCAGTCAGACCCAATACAGCAGTTCGTTACCGTTCCTCCTCCTACAGAGGCAGAGCTTGCACCAATGGCGCCTGCACTGCAAACGGCCGCCGCTGGGAAACCACGCCCTGCAGCTGCGGCGGGGGCGGCGCTGCCCTGGCCACTCTCGCTCGCAGCCATGGGAGTGCAGGCCGTGCCCCTGCCGCCTGGGTGGCCCTGGCTAATGCCGTACCCGGCCCCTGTACCGGCCCCGGCGGGAGAGCCCGCCGCAGCCACGCCGGCCCCAGTCATGACCGGCGCTGAAGCGCCCTGTACCGAGACCGCACAAGGAGCTGCAGGCGGCAGCCCCGACCACGCTTCCAGTCTCGGGAGCGGCGGAGTCACCCTTTCCAGCCATGGTGCCGCCCCCGTCGGCCGCTTGGCCCAGGCTTGGAGCGGCGCCGCTGGGAGGGGCGGCGCAGCCAGACGGACTAGCTCCACCGGCAGCAGCCCCAACAGCACTTCCAGTCCTGGGATCGGAGGGGCCGTCTTTTCCAGCCATGGCACCACCCCCGTCAGCCTCTTGGCCCTGGCTCGGGTCCATGCCGCCCGTCCGTGCGGCGCAGGCGCGCCAGAACCGCCGCTGTCACCACCACCGCTTGCCCCGGCGGCCATTGCGACCCCACTTCTGACTGCGAGCAACGCATGGTCCCCTGCCGTCTTCCCAGCGACCGTAATAAGCTCCGTCGAGCCTGCCTCTGTCCCGCCTCTGGGGGCGGGTGCACAGGGACACCCGCCGCTTGCAGCTGCTGCAAAAACCAGCTCCGCCCCTGCCAGGGGAGTGACTGCCGCGCATCTCCCAGCCTTAGCAATGCCCTGTGGTGCGAGCCCGCCCCAATCCTTTGCCGGCCCAGCGCCGGAGGGAGGGGAAATGCTGTCGCAAAACCCAGGAGCGCCCAGGGTCCTAAGTGCCACAGCCCACGCCGCGGACCCCTTGACTGCCCAGCCTGAGATGCAACAACTGCCCAAGGAAGCAACCCCCCCTTATACCATCTAAACGAACTGTACCAAGACGCCACTGTCACCAGAGCTTTTAAGCCCCCACTGCCTCCTGGAAGTCACTCCACATGCCACCAAGAAACCTGTCAGCAAATCACAAATACCGAGATTTTTGCAGCCCCAGTTCAATGTAATCCCCAAGGAGAAAACCCACAATGGCAGCTGATGGGCTTTCAAAATCTCAAAGAAATATGTAAAGTTGCAAAAGAATTTGGCTGGGAATCATCATATTTTAAGAGCGTTTTAAACCTGACTTTCGAAACTCAAACCCTAGTACCATATGATATAAAAACGATGATGTCTGGTATATTAAACGAAACTCAGTTCTGGCTCTGGGAAAGAACATGGCAGGAACAATTAAAAGAACTTTTACCTATTTACAAGGCAAACGGCCAAACAGCTACTATAACCCTAGATCACCTTTGTGGCCAAGGAGACATGAGCAAACCCCGAGACCAAGCCACCAAACTGCCACCAGCAGTTCTAGTTGATATTAAAAACGCAGCAAAAAGAGCTTTATTGCGCCTGCCTTCCTCTATTGCCCCTTCAGATAGTTATTCTGCAATCAAGCAAAGGCTTGACGAGAGCTTTGTGGACTTTGTAGAAAGATTAAGAGGGGCAGTAATGAAACAAATAGAAAATCCACAGTTGCAAAAAGAGCTAATAAGATCACTAGCTAAAGAAAATGCAAACATAGAATGTAAGAGTCCTCAAAACCTTGCCACGAAATCCAAAGCCAACAATTGCTCAAATGCTAGAGCTTTGTGCAGACATAATGCCTGAACAAACAGACTTTTCCCCCCAACAACCTCCATTTAAGGGAGCACCCAAGAAAACCGTAGGTGCCGCTGTGACAGGAGACAATAATAAAGACACCCGCAAATGTTTCAATTGTGGGTCACCTCACCATTTTTCAAAGAACTGTCCCAAACCCCAAAAAAATAACAACCCTTCCAAGCCATTTACAGGTCCAGAAACACCTCAGCAACAGGGAAACTGGACAACGAGCGTGGGGCAGCACCACGCGCTGACACAAAACTAAAAGCTGCAACACTGATCCCTGCCATCGTGTCCCCAGTGAAACCACCAGGACCTGCGAACACCTGGGCCCCGCATCTGAACGTGGTGAGTGCAACTGCCAACAATTTCACAAAACCCACATTCCATCATATCACAGTTTCAGTTTCAGGAAACATCGACTCTCGAACTGACATTCTAGTGGTGGGAAACTCGTTGAGAGGACCACTAGAACTGTTTGTGTTACCTGAAATCCACACCATGTCCCCCGGAATGAATTTCAAGATCACAGTCACTTGCACAAACACCCCCTGGTTTCTTCCACAATGGACTTGGGTAGCACAGGCCATAGTGCTACCTAGAGACTTTCCCCGACTGCATCGAACCCCATGCACTTACTGGGCAGAGGTTGTTGGAGAAGACAAGCCAACTCTTAGCTGTAAATTGACCAATGGAAAAGCCACAACTTATCTAGATGGGATGATAGACACAGGAGCAGATGTTACCATTATCTCCAAGGCAGATTGGCCAATGCAGTGGGCTTTGAGGCCTTCTGCAGGGACAGTTTCTGGTATTGGGGGATTCTCTCCTTCCATGAGGAGCATGAATTCAGTCTCCATAGAGGGACCTGATGGTCACATAGCCTCTGTCAAGCCCTTTGTGGTACCATCAGGGTTCACCCTATGGGGTAGGGACCTACTATCACAGTGGGGAACCCGGATAGAAATACCACCTCCTGCTACAAATTTTTAATCGGGGCCACTTAGAGGCGCTCCACCCCGGCCCTGACTTGGAAAACTCATAAACCCATCAGGGTGGAACAGTGGCCCCTCTCCAAGGAGAAATTAAGCGCCCTCGAATCCTTGGTAGAAGAACAGCTTGCCAAAGGCAACATTGTTCCAACAGACAGCCTTTGGAACTCCCCCTTGTGACACGAAAACCCGGAAAAGACAAGTGGAGGCTTCTCCACGATTTGCGAGAGATCAATAAGGTGATAGAGGAAATGGGTCCCTTGCAGCCAGGTCTACCATCGCCCTCTATGCTCCCCCGGGATTGGTCTTTGGTAGTCATTGACATCAAAGACTGCTTTTTCAGTATCCCTCTTAACCCTCGCAATGCTCCTCGCTTTGCTTTCTCTGTCCCTTCAGTCAACCGGGAAGCCCCTATGAAGCGGTTTCACTGGCAAAAACTACCAATGGGTATGGTGAACGCCCCCATTCTCTGCCAGTGGTACGTCTCCAAAATCCTGTTCAAAAAGCCTTCCCCAAAGCAATCATTCTTCACTACATGGATGACATATTAGTTTGTGCCCCTCAAAAAGACTATCTAGACACCACCCGGAAAGAGACTGTAAAAGCCATCGAAAGTGCAGGCATGGAAATTCAATCTGAAAAGATTCAACACACCTGCCCCTGGTTGTACCTCGGTGTTGTGGTGGTTCCAACTCCCCAGAAAACCCTTTTCCCCCCACTAGGAAGCCCAGGGCTGGGGACTCCCCTGGGGCAGAGCCAGGGGTGGTTTGTCCTGTAGATGGGCCGGGCTTCCCGGGAGCTGGCTACCCTGTCCCCAGCTGCCACTCTCCTGTCTTATCACCTTCAGGCTCCAGAACTCA
Organism: Eopsaltria australis; assembly: GCA_034509425.1. NCBI lineage: Eukaryota > Metazoa > Chordata > Aves > Passeriformes > Petroicidae > Eopsaltria > Eopsaltria australis. The sequence continues at coordinate 15,582 of JAVTVJ010004055.1, forward strand.
GTACTTGATTGTATTATCCCCTGCCAGTCTCCCCTTCTCCTCCCCCTTCCTTTCCCAGTTGGTTCCTGTCCCCCGACCCCTCCCTGGTTCCTACCCCAAGCCCATCAGTGATTGGTTTGTAATCCCTCAATAAAAGTCTGATGCAGAAGGTGCCCCAGGTCTTTCACCTGGGTGCCCAGAGAGCTAGCAACACGGTGTCTCTATTATCCCGGGGGAAAGAACCCTCCCACGATACTCCGGCTCTTCGGTTACAGTGACCACCAAAAAGGGTGGACGCAGCCTGCGGCAGGGGGCGTGAGACCCGACAGCAGGGAACCCGCAGGGATGCTGGCTGTAAACGCCGTAGGGCTGCTGTCCGAGACCCTGGTGGGCAGTTGGCTGGCCCAAGCCAACGGCCACACCTCGGCATTCGCATCGGCGAAAGAACCATTGCACCCCAGCAACTCGTCATCCAGGATGACCCTAAGACCCTACGGGACCTACACCAACTCTGTGGGTCCATCAACTGGGTTCGTCCTCTGCTGGGTCTGACGACAGATGACCTTGCCCCCTTGTTCCAGCTTCTGAAAGGAGGCAAAGGTCTGGACTCGCCAATTTCCATCACTCCGGAAGCCAGGGACGCTATTGGTAAGGTGTAACAAGCGCTCTCTTCCAGGCAAGCGCATCGGACAGCTCCAGAACTTCCTTTCAGGTTTATCATACTAGGAAAGGTACCACACCTACATGGACTGATATTTCAATGGGACGAGAAGTTGAAAGATTCACTTCTCATCATAGAGTGGGTTTTTCTTCCACACCAGCCTTCCAAAAGTATTACAACACCACAAGAACTGGTTGCTCAGTTGATTAAAAGAGCCCAAAAAAGACTCCGCACCCTGGCAGGGTGTGATTTTGCATGGATATATGTTCCTTGGTGAATGAAAGATGTAGAGGAATTACTCCAAACCAATGAGCCCCTCCAGCTAGCCCTCGACAGTTATCCAGGCCAAATCACAGGTCACAAATTAAAGCACCATCTGTTTAATACTAAATTTAATTTAGCACCCAAATTCCTCCAAAGTAAAACACCCTTAAATGCCCTGACAGTCTTTACAGATGGCTCAGGGTCCTCTCATAAGTCAGTACTGACCTGGAAGGACCCAGAGACTCAGGAGTGGGAATCTGAAATTCAAATAGTAGAAGGATCCCCACAAATTGCAGAACTAGCAGCTGTTGTAAGGGTGTTTGAGAAATTCCAGGAACCTCTAAATTTGGTCACAGATTCAGCATATGTGGCCGGAATTACTGCTAGAGCAGAACACTCACTCCTCAAAGAAGTAGACCACCCAAAACTCTTTGGGTTGCTCTCAAGATTAGTGTATTTGTTGTCACATCGAAAGCACCCCTTTCATGTCATGCACGTGAGATCGCACACAGATCTCCCTGGATTCATTGCTGAGGGAAACCGCAGGGCAGATGCCCTAGCTATGCCAGTGCAAATGTCCAATATTCCTGATAGCTTTGCACAAGCCAAACTCAGCCACCAGTTTTTTCATCAAAATACCCCAGCTCTCAAGCGGATGTTTCACCTTTCCCTTGAGCAGGCTCGAGCAATAGTAGCTACCTGCTCAAACTGCCAGAAATACCAAATCCCCTCCCTAAATCCAGGAGTGAAGCCCCGGGGACTCAACAGTTGCCAGATTTGGCAAATGGATGTCACTCACATCGCCCAGTTTGGACGGTCAAAATTTGTGCATGTATCTGTAGACACTTTCTCAGGAGCAGTCTTTGCCTCTGCTCACACTAGTGAGAAAGCAAAAGATGTCACTAAACATCTCATGATGGCCTTCTCTATGCTGGGGACACCACAAGAAATAAAAACTGACAATGGGCTCGCATACACTTCCTGCAAGTTTAAAGAATTCCTTCAACAATCGGGGATCAAACATCTTACTGGCATACCTCATTCTCCCACAGGTCAATCCATTGTAGAATGCACCCACCAGAACATCAAAAAGCTCCTTAACCAGCAGCAAAGAGGAACAGAAAAATTATCGCCTATAGAGCGCCTTTGTAAAGCTCTTTTTACCATCAACTTTTTAAACAATTCATTCGCTGAACCTGTCCCCCCCGTGTTTCGGCATTTTTCTAATTCAACTCAAGCCAAATTAAAGGAACAACCGCAGGTGCTGGTTAAGGACCTTGAAAGCGGACAAGTGAAAAGGCCCTATCAACTGATTGTTTGGGGAAGAGGGTATGCTTGTGTTTCTACCTCAGCAGGACCCATGTGGGTACCAGCGCGTAACATCAAACCCTATCGAGAAGCAAGCCCTGAAGACAGTGATGCAGACAAACAACAAGAGCAAGACAAAACGGTGTGGAAGAGAAGACGCCACAAAGAAGAAGACAGAGATCCACTGAAGCGACGAAACAGTTTTTAAACCCCCTGTCTTTTCAGAGTTTTCCCCCCAGATGTTTCCCTAGTGTGTTTCCCGAACCTAACCCTATCCCGGTGGGGGGAGGAGAAAAAATGAGAAATGCTTTCATTAAGTAGCTAAGTTCTAATATTACCCAGTACCCTAATGTGTGTTCCCTTTCCATTAAGGAAGGAAACCCTGAACCCCCAGAGAACCCGGAAGATGGAGACAACTCACCTCTCTCTGTGGCTGTTAGCCCTCGCCTTTTCAGGAGTGTCCCCATGGCTCACTCAACAGCCAAAGGAAAATGTGTGGGTGACACTAGCAAAAGTATTAAAGCAGGACAGCATGTGCCTCAGCTTAGATAGTGCATCTAACCCCATGTCCACGTGCCTAGTCGGAGTCCCTGGGGACTCCAGAGAGTTCAAAGCTATGGGCAGAGGAGCTCACCCAGCCCATAGCTGGGACAGATGGATGAGGACCCTTCCTCATGCGAGCTCTGAACCCCAAGAGTTAGACTTGTTGGGGTCAGCCAAATCACACTATTGCACTCACTTTAGCCCGGTATATAATTGGCAAGATTCTCCCTCTCGAAAGAGAGGACCATACAAAGATGTCTCACCAATTGATAAAAAGTCTTACTCAGATTCCATATGGTGTAATGATACTGAAATCACATGGTCCAACTCCATCAAAGATCCCAAAGTGCTCCCTAATGGGGTATTCCTCATCTGTGGAGATCGAGTATGGGCCGGAATACCTTCTCGTCTTAAAGGGGGTCCTTGCACTCTCGGAAAACTTACCCTGCTGGCACCTGAAAAAACGCAAATCCTAAATTGGCAGAACAAATCCCAATTGGCACACCACAAAAGGCAAATCCAAGATTTGGACCCAAATTGTGACAGCGAAGTTGTCAGCTGGTCATTTTCAAAAAGGGTAGCTGCCTCTCTTTTTCTAACCTGGGCGGCCACAGCGAAAGCCCTCGGTGAGCTTTCTCACCTAGAGTGCTGGCTGGGTAAGCAAGCCAACCTGACCTCGAGTGCTCTGACGCAGCTCCTAGAAGATGAGGAAACCACCAGGCAAGCAACGCTCCAGAAACGAGCAGCTATTGACTTCCTCTTACTAGCCCACGGGCATGGCTGTGAAGAGCTGGAAGGTATGTGCTGCTTGAACTTATCCTCCAACAGCCAAAGCATCCGCAAAACTCTCCAACAAATGAAAGACCAACTTCACCAGCTGAAGACAGAAGGCAAAGATTGGCTGGACCACTTGATGGACCAGTGGGGACTTTCAGGGTGGGGGGTCAAAATCCTCCGCTCAATTCTGTGGGTGTTACTAACAATTGTCATTACCTTTTGTGTTCTCACTTGTGTTAAAAATCTTTTGCTATCCTTCATCCAACGGGCCTTTTTAGGAAAAACAGAAGGGAGAGATGTAGCTGCTGTGGATGTGTCCTTAGAAACCTCAGGGGGAGATGACTTAGAAAAGGAGAAAGATAACTGGTGGAGAAAGTTCCAAGGAGATAGGAAACCCCTGGAAAGTGGAGTGACCATGGTTTAACCCAGGACAAACCAGAGTAGCCATTGCTGGTGTCCATCATCTCCTCCCTCCCCCCAAGAGCCTTTGTTCTATTCCCTGTTGTCTCCTGGGCCCCTTTCCTTCCCCATCCGATAGGACCAAGTAACCCTGGAACTTCCCTATACTCCCCCAAACCCCCTGGTGATTGGTGGTACGTGGTAACTCTTAAGGCTGTGTCTGAGGGCCCCTCACCCTCTTGGATCCTGCCTCTCCTCCGTGTGAAGATCCTGCAATAAAGCCACTCAGAATTAAAGGCACTCCAAGAGCCCTCTCATTATTCATCTTCAGCTGATAGCTAACTGGACTGTTCCTGCACCACAACGCAGGCCGCAGTTTCTCTGGCTGAGTGTTTACAGGACACTGCCAGAGTGCCCTGGGGACAGGGGCATTCCTGGAAATATAGCCAGCTGGAATCTGTCGTGGCAACGCCAGGCTGGACAGAGAAACCAGCGAGCTATACCATCTTATCTCTAACAAAAGAACTGAATCTTTTAATGCAAATAAGCAGGTTTCAACAGAAATTAGACTTCACTCAAACTTAACGTCACTTAATCATAACAGAAAGTACACCTAACAAAACTTAAACTTAACAGAACTTAAAATAAGAGAACTTAAACTAAACAACACTTAACTTCGCTTAAACTTACCAAAACCTAAACCTGACAGAAATTAAACTTAACAGAACTTAAATTTAACAGAACTTAAACGTAACAGTTTCAAATTAATAGAACTTCAACCTAACATAACTTAAATTTAACAAAACTAAAGTCAGAGTTGAGAGTGTGTATTGGTTTGGCACAGTCTGGTTTTTGGCAGCAGGGGGGCCACAAAGATGGCTCCTGTGAGAAGCTGCTGAAAGCTTCCCACCATGTCCAGCAGAGCCAATGGCTGATGGCTCTGAAGATGGACATGCTGCTGGCCAAAACTGGGCCAATGAGAAAGCTTGGTAACACCTCTGTGATGACATATTTAAGAAGAAAATCAAAACAAATTCACAGGCTTTTTACTCCTAGTCAGAGAAGAGGAGGAGGTGAGAACATGTGAGGGAAAACAACATGGCGACACCAAGGTCAGTGGAGAAGGAGGGGGAGGAGGTGCTCCAGGTACTGGAGCCAAGATTCCTCTGCAGGCTGTGGTAAGCACCATGGTGAAGCAGGCTGTCTCCCTGCAGCCCATGGGTCCACAGGGAATGCAGAGATCCACCTGCAGTCCATGGAGGAGGTGCTCATGCCAGAGCAGGTGGATGCCTGGAGGAGGCTGTGATCCAGTGGAAGACCTGGTGGAGAGAGTGGGCTCCTGCTTCCAGGCTGGAGCAGCATGTCCTTGGAGTACTGCACCCCGTGGAAGGAGAGATCCACATCATGGCAGTTTTGGGAGGACTGTCTGCCCATGGGAGGGATTCACGCTGCAGCAGGTGCGGTATGGCTGCTGCTTGTGAGAGTGGACCCACGCCGGAGAAGTTCACAGAGAACTGTCTCCTGTGGGAGGGACCCCATGGTCTCACAGGGGAAGGACTCCTCTCCTAGAGCAGAGGAAGAAAATCTCAGTGATGAACTCACCAAAACCCCCATGCCCTGTTGTAGCTGCTGTAGATGTGTCCTTGGAGACCCCAGGGGGAGATGACTTAGAAAAGGAGAAAGATCATTGGTGGAGAAAGTCCAAAGGGGCTAGGAACCCCCTGGAAAGTGGAGTGACCATGGTTTAACCCAGGACAAACCAGAGTAGCCACTGCTGCTGTCCATCATCTCCTCCCTCCCCCCAAGAGCCTTTGTACTATTCCATGTTATCTCCTGGGCCCCTTTCCTTCCCCATCCCATAGGACCAAGTAACCCTGGACCTTCCCTATCCTCCTCCAGACCCCCTGGTGATTGGTTGTATGAGATAACTCGTAAAGCTGTGTCTGAGGCCTCCTCGGCCTCTTGGATTCCTGCCTCTCCTCTGTGTGAAGATCCTGCAATAAAGCCACTCAGAATTAAAGGCACTCCAAGAGCCCTCTCATTATTCATCTTCAGCTGATAGCTAACTGGACTGTTCCTGCACCACAACGCAGGCCGCAGTTTCTCTGGCTAAGTGTTTGTTTACAGGACGCTGCCAGAGTGCCCTGGGGACAGGGGCACTCCTGAAAATATAGCCAGCTGGAATCTGTAATAGTAACGCCGGGCTGGACAGAGGAACCAGTGAGCTATACCCTGTCTCCCTGCGCTGTTGATGGGAAGGAGGGAGGGCCTGGGGGAGGGGAAAGGTGTTTTAGGGGCTTATTTTACTTCTCATTATCCTCCTCGGATACTGTTAGTAATAAAATTCACTTTGAAATTTAAGTTGAGCCTGTTTTCCCCTTGAAATATTTCTCCCAGTCCTTATCTCACTCAGGAAGAGTCTGGTAATTTTTTTTCCCTCCTCTGTCCATCTGTGCTAGAGGAGGGTGAGTGAGCCACTCTCTTGGGTGCCTGGCATCGGGCCAGTGTCAAACCACGACACCTTTCAAAGTTTCAGATAGAACAGAATTTAACTCATCTTGACTCCATTGTTACAAGAAAGCTACTGAAAATTTATCAAACAGCAGTTAAACATCAGTGAACAATATGCAAGCAAACAACTGTTTTGTAAATGAAATAGCAGCAACAAGGATTTACTGGAGAGATTATAAAGGTGTGGCAAATATGCTGTGATTTTACATAATTTAGTTTTGAGAATAGATCATGGTAAGTGCAAATATTATTGAAAATGCCTGGTCACAGTCAGTACTTTTCTAGTATAAGCATAACTTTGCCAGGGTGTTTTAAGGTGCAGCTTTACTCAGAAAAATGACAACAGTGTATATCTTGGCAAATTGCACTTCAAACCTGCTCATTTCACAAATGGTAAGACTGCTTTTCAAGATCGCCTGTGCAATAGATTTGACCTTGGACTATTAAAGGTAATGGGATATAAATATTTAAGGATAAAACATGAAGGACCTAATTATATAATACTGCCATGGCTTTTGCTGTCACGTTTCCTCATGGCAAAATATTCACAATAAAATTGCCTTATTAAAGCTGTGTGGTAAAAAGCAAGCAAACAGGTAAAGCCAGCACAATTCCATCTGCTTTCGCAGTGGAGAATAGTGAGCTAATTATATCTAAACCTCGAATAGCTCCTGCAGATAATGTTAATGGGAAGTTAGGGTTTGCTTTAAAGTGAGCAAAGAAATGCCTTGATTGATGAGTGGCTAACTCTACCATGGGCCTCACCCAGCTAATTGCTCCCTGTAACTCTTGTAAATCATGCAATATTTTGACATCAGGTTTTTAAGTTAATTGCTGAGTGTCTTACAAATATGAACCTTCCATTCCACAAACTGAAAGATTAGCCACATAGTGATAAATAGTGCTCTGAGGGTACTGACTTGCAAATATTTTTCAGGTATACAAGTTTTTAATTTTCATGGTAACAGCTCACATCATTATGACTGAGCAAAGAATCAGTATTAATTCCGTCCACTCAGATCTCTAAATCAAAATTCTTGAAAAGGCAGTATACATCTTATATGACAAGTTGCACCAGTCATGCAATATGTCAGCATTTCTGTTGAAGAATTTGGACCTTGCCAAGCAGCCTCAAAGCAAGGAATTACATAATGCTACTGGCATGCAGAAAGATACTACATTTACACAGACAACTTTGAACCTCTCCAATAAACAGTCCTGTCAAAATCCACAGCTCAATGAAAATACAAGGTTAGTTTTAACAGTTCCAGTAATGGTGTCACAAATATCATGAGGACAGCCCATCTGTGTTCTGGGGTTTGAGTATGCAGCATCACCTGTTAACTGAACGACAAACTGTCCTGTACCAATCTCCGTAGTTCTCTGATAATAAAGTAGGCTAAGTCTTTGTAAGCGGGTGGGCATGCAGTAATAACTGACAGATCTCTGTGTTTCAGTGCATCTTCTTGGTATTCTGACAGTGATGTGCCATAGCATCAGCATTTCTTGTTGGGTATAAATCTGTCGTGTGCCCCTGATTTATGGTTCTGGGGACAGAAGGGTAGGCCGAGGCAGGCTAGCTATCAAAAGCTGACATCTTGATGCCCGAAAGATAGGCTGGAAATAAAACCCCATAGACCAATGTCTATAGAGCAGGTATTTGTTTAGTGCAGCGCTGGTGGTGAGGGGGATTTCTTCTCCTAACCCACCCCCCCTTCTCAAGTGCTGTGGTACATTTATACAGTAAATTATGCTTAATGTTGCTTATGTCATTACAGCATCACTGCATACATGCTGGAAATAATTTACGTAGCATGATCTCATGGTTATTAGATAATTTTTTGTACTGTGCTTGCACATCCCCAATTTGGGGGTCTTCGAGGGTCTTTAATGAAGGCTTCTAAAGTCTTCTTCGCACTTGAACTTTTCAACTTTGTCTTTGACGCATGCGTACTTACAGTGTTCCGTGGTCCATCTGGTCTCAACCAGTCTAAATTCTTTGTTTTGTGGCTAATTGGCTTGTTCTTGCCAATTTCTCATTAGTACTACACTTATCTATCTCTGAAACTATACACCTGGTGAGTTTTTTCTCTCCTCTTCTCTATTCAGCATTTAAGCAACTAGTTAACCATATACTGGCCATTTTATTGTATAAAAAGCTATTTATATTAGGTTATATATAGGTATCAAAAGTTATGATTCAGGTTCTATAAGTATAAGGTTATATAGATATAAAAGCTATGATTCAGGCTACATAAGTAAAAACTATGATTCTGGCTATATAAGTATAAAAAGTTATGCTTCAGGTTATATTGATAAGAAGTCACGATTTAGGTTATATTGATATTAGGTTACATAGATATAACTCAAGCTAGATAAGCAACTTGTAACTGAAATCTAGGTTCTATAGACATCAATCTCCTCAGAGGGTGGCCTGGCTGCTGAGTCGGCCAGTATCCCATGAGCTGGCTCTGGGCGAGTGGTGGCTGGGGGGGGGGGGGTCGATCGGCAGGGGGCCCATAGGGGGCGGGGGACCCATAGAGTCCGTGGGGCCCAGCAGGGGTGGGGGACCTATAGATTCCATGGGGCCCAGCAGGGCCATGGGACCTGGAGGGGCCGGGAGGCCGACAACGACCTCGGGGCAGACAGGGGCTGGTGGAGCAGCAGCAGTGGGGCTGGCGTTGGGGGGGACAGGTGGAGAAGGAGTCACTGTGGGAGGAGTGGGCATCGAAGAAGCTGCTTGCAGGGGGAGACACCCTGCAGAGCGGCCACTGCGGGGGGGGTAGGGGAGTGGCCTGCTCCAGGGGGAGCGTCTTGCTCCAGGGGAGCATCGCTAGGACCTGGATCCGTTTCCTGGATTCACGCCCAGGTTCACTATCAGTATCTTTTCCAGCGCTCCGTGCCGCAGCTACTCGCAGGAGTTCTTACCATCAAAGCCTCTCTAATTTAGGAAACAGTTACAGGGTTCTTTAACCCGTAATAAAAGTTTGTCCAAAGTGGAGAATGTGCTACAATAGCTTTAAGCTGCACCCACGGTCCCGGGACACCCCCGGTCCCAGGATACTCACAGTCTCATAGTTCTTCGTCCAGTGAATACCACTGACCTAACCTTACAGGCCGTCCTGGCATATTGATCTCCATCAGAGTGTGGTTTGCAAAGAAGGTCCCCTGTCTTAGCAGGGTCTGAGCTCTGCTTTCTGCTTGCAGTCTAGGGGTCCAGGATCGTGTTAAAAACAGGTCCATGAACATAAATTTTAGTAAAATAATTTAGAACATTTATTAGTAGAACAAAGTGAAAACACAGCTGGGGTGCATAGCATATCCGCTAGAGCCACCGTTTTTGTTCATTTCACAAATGGGTTAAATACTCTCTTTAACTGTTACATATTCATTAAATTCAGAAGTAAATTTGCACTTCACACCCCTCTTTTCTGGGCCTCTGCCCTCCCTCCCGCCACCTTGGCGCCTTCCCAAGCCTGACTAATTTCAGGCAGATAGCTGTGAATTGGGGTGAGTGTCTTATCTTCTCGTGTCTCTTCTGAAATCCTTGCTCTGGAATTCCTCAACTCGATCGATGCTTATAGCTATATATTTATGACTACAATTTTCAATACATCACAATTATCTCGAGGTTATAATTTCACTACAATCTAGTTTCTACTTAACTATATTTTATCGTAACACTACAAATTACAAAAATCCAACATTTATCATTTATTCATTCATTACAATCGTAAGGGCCACCTGACTGAGTTGTTGTCCATCTCTTCATTGTAATGTGCTATCCAGTTGTTCTGGATCCGAAGCTGCAGGCCTTTCTTGCTGTTCTCAGTCCACCTCTTCACTGTAATCTGATATCACGTCTTTCAGGCGCCAATTGTAAGGAAACAGAGCGACACAGATCCCCCAGACAGGTGAAAAAGGGAACTCGTTTATTGCAAAAACCAGGGCTTTATAACCAGTTATGCCTTTATCAGTTACATTCCATTTAAGCACAACAAATGTAATTCAACCAACTACCATAAACCACGATGTGAACACGTAATGGTTATATAACTTGTTTTTGCAGCAGCTTGGAAAAACCAGAGACCACTGCTTCTTCCAGCAGGATCCATCTTTATTGCACACAATCCAGTATTTATATGTTTCTACTATGGGAAAGTTTAAAGAAAGTCCTGGGAATGTACAGAAGGAAAGACAAAACAGATGACACCTCCAAACACTCCTGTGAGCAGAGGTTTCTGCCCTTATCAGTCACTCACTCAAACATGCAGTCTCCCATCATCCTGGGAGACAAAAAGGGAGGCTTTCACACCTGGTGTTTATGGCTGTAGTCATTCCTCTGGTATTCACCTCTCCCAAGAGAACAGAGAGTGTTTATCAAAGTTAAGTGTTACAAGTTGCTCTTCTACACAGGGCTTTCCTTAAAGCCATGATAGCTGCTGCAGGCCACTGCTGTAGTTTTTCTGCCTCTAATTTGGCTGTCATTCCCAGAGTCCTTTTCTACTTAGCTGAAGTAACAGAAGCGAGCCATGATTTTACAAGGGTAACAAGACTTTCATTTTAGAAAGCTTTACCTATCTGCAACAAACTATGAAGTGAGTGTACTGAAGATATTCAAGGTTCAGTGAGCTCCTTTGAGAGCTACCTGGTGTAGAATTAGAATTTGCTTTCAGTTTTCAAACAAATCCTTAATAATTCTTCCAGTCTGATATGATTTCATAAGGACTTATGTTGTCTCCCCACCTTGGTTGTATGAGGAGTCTCAGTAAGGCTATAGGTAAGACTTGAATCCATGTCATGGATGTTTCTTGATAAATTCTACTAATCTGTGTTTTGAGGGTTCCACTCACACATTCAGCCTTACCACTCATCTGGGATGGGTAGGGAGTTTACAGATCCCAAACAATTCCCAACATTTGACTAACTTCCCCAATCAGTGGGGGACTAACCCCAAAGGAACCCCAAACCTTGGAATTATATGATTAAAACTTTCACCACCTCCCTTGCTTTGTTAGTGTGACGGGGTAAGCCTCTGACTGTCCACTAAAGGTGTCAACCAACACTAAAACATACCTGTTTCCTTTGTTGCTTGGTAACTCAGCAGAATCTATTTGCCAATAATCTCCAGGAAAATCTCCTGCCTCTGTTATTTCTAACACAACTCTTTTGCCCATGTTTGGGTTGTTTCTACAGCAGATTTCACATTTGTTATAGACTGTACAATATTAGTCATTGCCTTTTCTACTACTACTTTCTTCAGATGTTTTAAAGGGTTCTCTGTTCTCCTATTGATGCCGAAAGGATTTTTTGCTTTTTCTTCAATATACTTTTTGCACAGTTCTCTGTATCCACAAGTATTAGCATGCATACTTGTAATGCTTTAGGTCTGATAACTTAGCCTAGTTTTCAGTGTCCTGGAAGTCAGGAAGTCCAAACATTCTACTGTCTTAAGAACTCAAGGTCCCCTAATAGGACAGAGTCTGTAAACTAGAAGTTAGCCCACCCCAGCCCCCTTATTGGGCCCTCTTGTTTGATATGTTAATGTGTAAGGTCTATAATTGTATACTCGATTGGGGGATGGCAAGTGCATTTGCAACACGTGTCACCTGGGTGAAGCGATGCATTGAATGAGATCCTATTAAAATACCGAGGTAAATGACCCCCACCCCTCTAACCGTGTCTGGGCTTTTCTAAGACCAGGAAAAAGGCATCACTATGAATGTCTTCATGTTATCACCACAGTGGAACTACAATCTGTCCCTCTGATATAATAGTCCATTCACTTTCCTTGATTTCAGCCTTTGTGCCAGAAAACTGACAGTTCTTTTGATCACACTTTGGGGCAAACCTTGACAAATCGATTTCCTTCTGTGGCACTACTATTAAGATGCCTTTTTCTGCAGCCCCTTTTACTATTTCATCAGCAAAATTATTCTTTAATTCGGGAGTTGTTTTCCCATTTCGCTGAGCTTTGCAATGCATAAAAGCTGCTTCTGTACATTCCCAAATACTCTGTAGCAGTGCATGGGTCTGTTCAGTGTGTTCAATTCCATTACCTTGAATAGTTGCCAGTCTTCCTTCCTTCCAGATGACTTTGCTCAGTACTAGATCTTTCATTGATATAATCACTTCAGCTCTCTATGATGATACATTTGATGACAAGGCCTTTTCCCTGGTTACCTCGTTTGTGGTTGTCACTGCATAACCGGTCATCTGTTTGCCATCTCACATGAAGCTGCTCTCATCTGCATACAGCTCCTAGTCTGGCACATCCTTCACATCTGGTCTGCTGGAATAGGCTTCTTCCATGGTCTGCAAACAGTCATACTCAGATACATTATCAGTTAGTGTTGGGAACAGAGACATACTAGGATTGACAGCGAACGTTTTCAGAATAACATTACCCAGTTTCAGTAACATTTCATAGGGTACATGTCATCGATGTTCACAGAACAAACTTACAATGAGTTGGATGCAACTATTGGATGCAGCAATTCTTGACTGCTGGTTGGATGCAGCAATTTTCAGTTGCTGACCTCCAGTTCTCCAGTTCTTTTGCCATCTGATTTCTGAACATAGTTGGGCTGTTCTTTAATCCCTCAGGTACGACTGTCTTGATGAGATGGCTCTTTTCCCCTCTTTCAGGATTCTTGCTCATAATAGCAGAGTCCTTGGTCTTTCTTATTCAAAGGGATGCAGGAGAAGGCATTTTTAAAATTTAATTCAGTAAACCATCCTAAACTATCTGTTAATTTCCCCTTTTTGCAAAATTCCAGCGGATCCTTCTTAGGAGAGTTTGGCAAATAGAGAAACTCATAAATCACCCAGTGTTTTTTTGATTCATATTTTAAAGGTTGGAAGAAAGGTCTCATTTCTCTTACCCCTCTAGTACTAATAGCTCTTACAGCATCTTGGCTCAGTCTCCATTCCAAGCTATTTGTGAACACATGACTCTGCTTATTCATAGCCTGTTTTAAGGGAGCCTGAAAAACAGCTTCTTGTTCTTTGGACTCGGTGTTCCCCTTTTGGTTGCCTAACAGCGCCAAGAGCGCTCACGGCCCGCTGCATGCCCCTAGGGACAGAAGTTTGGAGAACTACACATTTTTTTATTGACTGCAAAGTCATTATACAAGTCTATCCCCTCAAATATGAGCACATGTGGTAGTTTGAAAGCAAATCAGTGAGAGGCTCGAAGTCAGAACTACAATTTAATAGGAAAAATGTAGTAATACAAAAAAACCCCAAAAAAAACCACTGACAGAGTCAGAATACAACCTGACACCCTGTCGGTCAGGGTGTTGGTAGTAGTCCACTTAGAAGGTGGTTGCAGTCCTCTGGGAGTGATAGATGCGCTTCTGTTGAAGCAATGATCCTGAGAAAGGTGTAGTTCTCCTCTGAAGGTCCAGTGGTGGTGTAGAAGGGTCTGGTCTTCCTCTGGGAATCCCGTGGAAAAAGCTGCCTGTGGTGCTTCAAATCTCAGTTTATATGCAGATCGGGATACATTGGTTCCTCCCCCTGGGCGGGGCATCTCACAATGGGATGATGAGCCACTATCTGCAATGTTTGGGGTGAGTAAAGTGCCCATCTGGCCCCAACGACTGGCCCATTAGCAAACCATTCTGCGGCTATCAGGAACACTGCCACGCCTGGCCCTAACGACCGGCCTATTAGCAAACCGTTCTGCGGCCATCAGAAACGCTGCCACACCCGGCCCCCAGCATCCCACGAAGATGGTGATAGAATACATACCATTGTAACGTAAGACAGCACAGTAAAAAGTCTTGGTATTCCTAAAGCAGACTTTAGAAAAGCTTTATTGGATTCTAATTTGTAGTATGGGCTATAAATTGTTCAAGATGCAGTGCTCATACCATGTCCCTGACACACTGGGCTGCCCTTGAAGATGCTCTGTTTAATAAAGCAACTAACTCCATGAGAGATCACTTTCAAGCACTTTATTATGGCTGTATTCAGATGTCCACCACCAATTGCCTTTGCTTTTAGCACAGAGAAGGAAGATGAGCTCTGTTAGGGATGGTAACTGGCAAATCACAGAGCCTTTACCTCAGCGGGGAAACACACAACAAGGTATGAGGGGGAAAAGGGCGCCACGTCCATCAGAGACTTTTGGGGTTTATTTTTGTCTCTTTTGGGGCTCCCCCCGTCTCACCGGACCTTAACTCACAGCACCCCACTGTGGAGGTACTGAAAGCCTGGCACTGCAGATAACCCCTGTGTCCTAGGTTAAGCTAGAAGGGTCAAAATTTAGGAAGTGATCTGTGTTGCAAGAAAGAATACAACTTCTTTTCTGCGAGAGAGAGCTAATAATCAAGTAGTTTTAAAAGTTGATAGGTAGGTAAACTAATTAAAAAGTGATCTGCCTTCGAGGAAAAAACTATATATAAGCAGAGACTCTCTGACGCTCTTCTTCTTTAGACTTGCTGCTGCTGTGTGGAGAGAAGCAGCTCCTGCTTCTCTCGCTGGTAAGGCCCCCCCCACCTCCTTCCGAAGGAGGGATGGGGGGGGGGGAAGGGAGGTTTTATGGCAGCCATGCCGCTGCAGCCGGGCAGGCATGGGGGAGGAAACGATTGGAATTTTCAGCAGATACAGCTCAGCCAGTGTGTCAGCTACACGAGAGAGAGAGCCAGGCCCCTGCTCCGGGCCAGGCAAAGACCAGACCAGACTCCATCCAGCTCGGGCCAGGCCCTGCCCTGTCACCCCGGGCCCAGATGGCCCTACCAGGCCGAGCCAGCTTGGCAGAGCCAAGCAGAGAGACTCTTGAGAGCGTCTAGCATCCAGCTCGGACCTGTTCAAACAGCCCAGCAAAGAGCACGTGACCCTCACACTGCCAGAGAGAGAGAGACAGAGATTAACTCTCTCCATACCTGAACTAAACTCAAAGACACCCATCCTTCCTCGCAGAGAGAGGAACGAGTGAGGACACCTACATAGTGCAGCGCAGAGACTTTACAGTCAGTGAGGAAAGCAGAACTGATACTCACAAGGAGGTGCATAGAAAATTACTTCAAGAGTGAAGCTGAAAACTCTTTTAGAGAACCATAGTTAAAGACTGAGATAATAAATTCTCTGTAATATATAAAAATATAGTCCAAAAGGGGATGTGAGGTTCTTATTGCAACCAATGAACTGAAATACCTAAGTACAGACAAGTAAGTGTTGAAAAAGTACAGCCTGATGAGAAACTAGAACCAAGAGAGAGGAGAGGCTGTGATCCAGAGCCCTGGTCCTGGGGAGAATGCTAGAGAACCTAAATTGTCAAGAGAACCTGTGTTGCTAAGCACAGAAGAAGGGATTTTCTTTGTTGCTGCAATTGAACTGAGCATCCTTAAAACAGGTACCCTGTAGACTGTTCATAACCCACCCAAGTGGCTGTGAGAAAGCTACTAGTGTGAAAAAGATCCACCATTAAGCTAGACTTTGCTCCGGACGGCAGTTAATGGTGAAGCAGAAGACCCATAAAACTGTATTTTTCTTACAGAAAATCCATAGTGTAAGCAAAAGAAAACTTCTCTTCCTAAATGAACTAGAACAAGAGCTCTTTCTGAAGTAGTAAACTGACTAGAAGTCGAAGTGTTGTCTTTTGTATGTTGTCAGAGAGAATAAAATAGAGAGGTGGGGAAGGAGGGGTAGTCTAAAGAGTTTGTTCTAGTTTTTCTTGAGTTTTTTTTCTTTTCCCTTTGTCTTAGATATATTAATAAAACTTCTTTGTACTTTATAAAGTTTGAGCCTGCTTTGCCTACTCCTAATCCTTATCTCACAACAAGCAATCAAATAAATTTAAGTAAGTGTGCTGACATTTAACCACAAACCTGAATAAGCGAACTGAAACCACTACACCCTGAAAGGCACGGAAGAAAGCAGATTTCACATGATCTGAAAACAGGAAAGGCTTCCTGTTTCTTCAAAGCCTGCAAACCTTGAGAAAAATAACGGACTGTCAGGCTGATGGATTTATTACAGGCCTGCAACTGGGTTGCGTGTGAAGAACTGAACACAGATTCTCACGCTAAGAGTATAAGTACTGTCTTCACTCTGCAATAAACAGATTCATTTGCTCTCAGCTTGTGAGTCTCACATTCATATGCCACACTCCACAGTTCCAGGAGTCCCCAAAATGCTGAGGTGGCTGGGCCAAGGGCGGGACCTCCCCATACTCCACAGGCCCCATCCATCCCCGATCCAGTCCAGGAACCGGCTCTGCTGCCCAATGGTGCTTTGGAGAGCATGGGGCAGGACCACCTCCTCTACCTCCTCCCTGCTGCTCCACCCATTCCAGCACTGTCATGGGTCCAAAGGAGCACTGAGAGTTCTAGAGAGCAATAAGGTCTCCCCTAAGCCTCCTTTTCTCCAGGCTAAACAACACATGCTCTCTTAGCTGCTCCTCATAATGCCTTGTGCTTAAGACCCTTCACCATCTCTGTTGCCCTTCTCTGGACATGCTCCAGCACCTCCATTTCTTTCTTGCAGTGAGGGGTCCAGAACTGAACACAGTATATGAGGTGCGACCTCACAAATGCCAAATAGAGGGGAATGATCATGTCCCTGGTCCTGCTGACCATACTATTGCTGATACAGGCCAGGATGCCATTGGCCTTCTTGGCCACCTGGGCACACACTGACTCATGTTCAGCCACTATCAAAGGGCACCCGCACATCATTTTCTGCCAAGCAGCTTTCCAGCCACTCTTGCCCCAGCCTGTAGCGCTGCATGAGGTGGGTTGTTGTGACCCAAGTGCAGGACCCGGCACTTGGCCTCTGAACCTCATACAGTTGCCATCAGCCCATATATCTAGCCTGGCCAGATCCCTCTGCAGAGCCTTCCTACCCTCCAGCAGATCAACACTCCCACCCAACTTGGTGTCACCTGTGAAATTGCTGAGGGTGCACTAAATCCCTTAATCCAAGTCATCGATAAAGATGTTAAACAGAACTGGCCTCAATACTGAGCCCTGGGGAACCCTGCTAGTTACCAATCTCCAGCTGGATGTAACTCCATTCACCACCACTCTGGGGCCAGTCATCCAGGTTTTCAGCCAGCGAAGAGTGCACCTGTCCAAGCCATGAGCAGCCAGTTTCTCCAGGAGAATGCTGCGGGAGACAGTGGCAAAGGTTGTATTGAAGTGCAGATGGACAACATCCACAGCTTTTCCCTCATCTACTAAGTGGGTCACTTTGTCGTAGAAGGAGATCAGTTTTGTCAAGCAGGGCCTGCCTTTCTGTGCTGGTTTGAAGGCAAACCAGCTGTAGTGGTTTGAGTCCGCCAATCTGAGTTTCTGGCTAAATGCCAACACACTTACCAAAATTTACTCAATTTTGCTGTGAGATAAGGATTAGGAGTAGGCAAAACAGGCTCAAACTTTGAAGGCTATAAAGAAAGTTTATTAATAAAGCTAAAAAAAAGAAAAAAAAACCCAAGAAAAACCAGAACAAAACCCTCAGACCACCTCTCCTCCCCCCACCTCACCTTTTCCTTCCCATTGACAACACACAAAAAGACAACACTTCAACTTTCAGTCAGTTTATCACCTCTAAAATAGTCTTTTCTCAGTTAATTTAGAGAGTGAAGTTTCTCTTGCTTATACTATGGACTTCTCCACAAGAAAATACAGTTTTTTATGGTTTCCGCCTCACAACCAACAGCCGCCTGGGAGGAAAATCTGCTTGTTGTTGAAGATCCCTCCCACACTAGTAACCTTCCCACAGTTACTACGATGGGTCATGACAGTCCATGGCGTACCCTTTTAAGGATGAGCAGTTCTATTACAGTAGCAAAGAACATCCCCTTCTTCTGTTACTGGCAACACAAGTTCTCTACCATCCACGGGGCAAGGGACTGGTCATAGCTTCTCTGTCTCTGTTCAAGCTTCTCATCAGGCCGCAATTACTTCAGTGTCTACTTATCTCTACACAGGTGCCTTGGCTCACTGGCTGCAGCTAGAACATCACATCCCCCCACTGGACCATTTTCTCATATATTGAAGGGAATATTTTAGCTTAGTCCCAACCATGGCTTCACAAAAGAATTTTCAGCTTCATTATTGAAGCACTTCTCATGCTCCTCCCTCTAGGTGTCGCCTCTGCTTCCTTCACTGCCTTTAGAATCTCTATGTTTTGTTTCTGTAGGTGTCCTCACTTTTCTCTCTCTGTGCTGGGAGGATGGGTGTCTGCAATCTTCATTTGGGCAGTTAGAGGGTTAATCTCTCTCTCGGGCCTCATGATGGTCACATGGTCTCTGCTGGGCTGTTTGAAAAGTTTGAGCCGGGTGGCAGAAGCAGAGAGTCTTGGTGGCCTTGCTTTGCGAAGCTGGCTCAGCCCGGTGGGGCCGGCCCAGCCCGGGGTGATAGAACAGGGCCCGGCCTGAGTCAGATGGAGCCGGCCTTGCCCCTCCCTGGCCCAGAGCAGGGGCCCAGCCCTGCCCACTGTAGCTGGGATGTCAGCAGAACTGCATCTGAGCTGAGAGCTCAGGCCGGTTTCTCCCCCAAGCTCAGCTGCACTGCTGCTCCAAACTCCCCTTCCCCCCTCCCTCCCTCCAGGGGGGGGGAGAAAGGCCCAGTCTTACCAGAGAGAGCAGGGGACCTGCTTCTCTCACAGCAACAGGACAAAAAGGGCCTTTTCCCAGCTGTTTCCTTTTTATATATGGTTTTGTGGCTGAAGGCGGAACTACTTTTAATTGGTTTACATACCTTTCAATATTCAAGACTAGCTGGTTATTGTTTCTGTCTCCCAGGAAGGAGGTTGTATTACTTCCTGCAGCATGGGTCACTTCTGAGGTTGACCCCTCCTGGGCAAACCCAGGACATTAGCGGGAGGAGTTAACTTCATATAAATACGTTAGGAGACATTCCTAGTCAGAACTACAATTTCATAGGAAATTTACAATAAAGGCAATAGTACAGAAACAATGGGTTAAACCAAAAAATTCAGAATACGACCTGACACTTTGTTGGTCAGGGTGGTGGTGGCAGTCCGATTAAATGGTGGCTACAGTCCCATGGGAGTGATATATGTAATTTTGTTGAAGCGGTGATCCTGTAGAAAAGGTCTGGTACTTCTCTGGAGGTCCAGTGGTGATTATTGAACTCTTGTCCTCTGGGAATCCAGTGGTAGTGGTATTGTGGTATCCCAAGCTGGAGATTATATACAGGTACAACTGTTCAGTTCCTACCCCAGGGTGGGGCATCTTACAATGGTATGATGTAATTCTATAAATCGTTCTGGGAGACCTTGATGGCACATTAGCAGAGATGCACCCCCCCCCCGCCATCCCGCCCCACTCCCCCTCCTCCAGTGACTGCTGCTTCCCTGGAGGGAATCATCGGGGCTGAGTCATGGAGAAGCTAAAAACCACTGCTCTTTCCATTTTAACAGCTCATGTGGATGGTAGTAGAATATGTACTTTTGATTACACCTTACACTGTAACCCAAGACAGTATGATCAGAAAGACCACCAGTTAACTGAGTCCCTTAAGGCTGAAATCAAAGAAAGTGAATGGGCTATTACACCAGTGGGACAGATTGTATTCCCACCTCACTGAGAACATGAAAGCACCCAAAAGGGAACGAAGAACCTTTTGAAACACCTGAAGAAAGTAGTAATAGAATGGAAAAGGACTGATATTGTGTAGTCTATAACAAGCCAATGTGAAATCTGCTGCAGAAACCACCCTGACATGAGCAAAAGAGATGTCAGGAATAACAAAAGACAGGGGATCTTCCTGTGTTGCGGTGGTTCGGAACCAGAGGACTTCCGGACAGGTTCCACGGACAGAGGGTTTCCCCCCGGAGCTCCCAGGGGCAGCAGTTGGACCACCAATCCACGGACCCAAGCTCCTGCTATTGGTTACTGGACTTGTCTGTTATGTATTCCCGCTCTGGGAAATTCCCTGTCACTCCATAGTTCATTCGTTGTTCTCTCTGTTCCCCTCCCCTCCCTAAACCCCATTTGATCATGTACCCCAGGCCCTCCCCTGTATTGTCCCCTGCCCTCATCCTATTGGGTGTTGTTCCTCCCTTAAATACCGATGTAATAAGCTGCTCTTGGCTCTTGGTCCATGTGCTCCCTTTGGAGGCAATAAACCTACCGAAATCACATACCAAGAGACCTCCTTCTCTGGTAGTTCTTTGCTGTTTCACCACGCTCTGGGGGCAACACCTCCCCGGACCGAACGCGGACCAGCTGTGCCCGCAGTCGGCACTCCGAGGAAGTCTTCCAGATCGCGAACGACTTCCTAGGGTAGCGCTAGGACTCTGCTGCCGGTACCAGGGTGGGACCGAAGCAGGGAACGCAACATTCCTGGAGATTGCTGGCAAAGGGATTTTGCTGGGTTACCACGGAAAGACGGATAGAGGTATGTATTGGTGTGGGTTGACACCTTTAGTGGACGGTCTGAAATTTACCCCTCGCACTAACACAGCAAAGAGGTGGTGCAAGTTTTGCTCAATCATATAATTGAAAGGTTTGGGGTTCCTTTGGGGTTGTCATCAGATTGAGGGTCACACTTGCTTGCAACAGTAGTAAGTTAGGCTTTGCATATTAACTCACAGAGGTATGTAATAGCTTTAAGTTCCACTTTGCAGAAGCTCCAGAGATTAATCATGTTACCCAGGCCAATAGCACAGGACACACCCGTTCATCTGTTCCAGCCTGGAGACTGGGTCTATGTTAAATGGTGGGACAGTGACCCTTATAAGCTAAGCGGAGAGGACCATTGTGGGAGATTGTGGCAGTGGTGCAGGTTACCCCAGAAGAAGAATTTCCAATGAGAAAGCCCTGGGGGGAGGAGGAGGGCTCCCCCGAGGTAGAGCAAACAATAGTTTAGCCCAGAAGAGGCTGGGCTCGAGACAGGTTAATACCCCCAGGGCTCATTGGGGAGCACCACTTGCCCATCTGAGTTAGTCACCCCCAGTTTCCTAGAGAGTTCTCAGTTACTGGGTTGTTCATTGTATCATTCCCCTGTCTGTAACCCTCGCTCATCCCCCCTCTATCCCTGGTTCGCTCCCTGTCCCCTGCTCCTCCCCAGTTCCTCCCCTCTGCTACCCGGTGATTGGTCACCGGCGGAACAATAAAAGATCGTGCCCCAGGGGAATCGGGGTCCTCTGATCCCCGGTGTCACAGAGTGCAGAACCTCGTGTCTGTGTCTCTTCATTCCTGGGTTGGAGGAACCCCCTGAGGTGTGGGAGAGTTCGCCTACCGAGCAGCTAGCAGGGAGCAAGGGCAAGAGTCGCTCGGCAATTGGGAACGAGGCTGGCCCCCGAGGACCCAAGTCGCATCCGCCTTTGCTAGTAGCCACCTCCACTCCACCGAGGAGGCAGGCGGACGGCCACAGGAGATAAGAGAAGCCTTAGAGAATAAGGGCCTTTTCCACCTTTGTTAAATCCTGTTCACTTCTGTTCACTCTTGCTCACCAGAAAGCACTCTGGGAAAGGTTCAGCTAACAGTGAGGTAAAAAACAGGTTATATAACCAAAGAACAAATTGTATAACTAGCATGTGGTCACCTAGTGCATGGGGCAGTGATTGGTTAGGGAAACACGTGGACACTATGTTACGAATGGATGTGGGAGTTCAGATAAGCCCTTGCCTTTTCCCCAGGCCTTGGCATCAGGCAGTAGCTTTGCTGAGGCAGCCAGCACCCCAAAACCCACTCTCATTCCTAAGTTCTTTTAATAATGGCTGATTTGGTCTATTATAGAATGAATTATTTATTTATAGACCAAAAAACTAACAGGCATAAGACTTTAATACTACACAGGAATATACACAGGTATATACAGCATGAGGTTAAAGGTACCTATTTCACTTACAGCTAGCGAAGAAATAGTATAAGCTTTGGATTCAATGTATCTTGCCATCCAATTGCTGAAGGTGGGGCACACATCGAGATCCTTCCCCTCAATCCCTAGAGAAGTAACCACAAAACCTGCGTCCAGACTTTGGGGAGAAGTTTTGAACACTTTCAGGGTGTAAGACGCTTCTGCATCTGTGATAATCAATGTATCTTTTATAGTGGTAAAACGGTGTCTCTTAAGTAAAAAATATTTCTTTTATCTCTTCTCACATCAGCTCTCCAGACTAAGATGTGGATTCTTAGCTGAGGCTTGAGCCCTTTTGGTGCCAAAGATGACTCCTGCTGGGCCTTTCTGGACCTTGGGTTATCTCTTTATGCAACAGCTACCTGTGGTAGAGAGGGGGGAGGGGGTAGACATCCTGCCACACACTGCATGATCAAAAAGGTGGTTGGGTAAAAGGACACGTGAACAGCGACACCTGCAGTGGCAAGCAGCCAATGGATGCTTGTTTTGGTTAAGTTTAGAGCATAAAAAGGCCTGGTATTTTGCAATAAAATATTTTCTTCAGAACAAGCAAGAAGGAGGTCCATGTCTCATTGCTACAAATGGCAGCCTGAATAGGGACATCTCACAGGTGGTGAAAGATGTGGACCGTGCCGGTAGCAACCTCCACTGAACCCCAGGAGTCAGTTGACCAGAAAAATTCCACAACGGGACTCAAGATGAGCACCCATCACCTACCACGTGAGCAGTGGGGGAATCATGGGATGAAAAATACCCCTAGAACAAAGACAGACCCTAGAACTTCTACAGAGGCTCTTGCATCAGCAAAATACAGACATTTCTGATGTTATGCTCAATATCTTGATGGACTGGGTGTCCACACATGTAAAAGATTTCCCCTATATTGGGACTTTTTGATTGGAGGCCTGGCAGGAAGTAGGACACAAACTTCTTGATATTACCAGGAATGGTGATACCGATGCTTGCAAGCACCTCCCCATGTGGGGGATTATTACGACGACTCTTAAAGAAACCTGCACGGAGGTCTGCCATTTCGTGACTTCAGAAACTGATTCCCCTGAGCCCTCGGTCCCACCTGCACCCACTTCCAACACACCGGGGCATTCCAAGGTCAGGCCATCCCCTACAGTGCTGCTTGACCTTGATGAAAATCTTGACCCAGTTGGTCCTCTCAACTCCAGACCCTTAGACCCCAAACAAGAGGCAGATTTGTGCCCTCCCCAGAATGATGACACTGTGGCACAGCTCTGGCGGAAATGTAGAGAGGACGCGATGAAAGAGGATGTCTTGACAGTTGTTACTGCTTGTCCTGTTATTTACGCACCAAATCAACGCCCTGCTTACAAAGACTTAGATTATAAAGTTGTTAAAGAACTGAGGACACTGGTAAAGGAAAGTGGTGTATCTTCCTATCATATTTTAAGTTACTTGGAGTCCGTATGTTCTTACACCTAGTGATTGGAGAATCATAATGAAGATGATCTTGACCATGACACAATTCGCAGTTTGGCTTACTGATTACCATGAGCTATGGACTACTGTCCTAGTTTAGGGCAAATGTTAGGAGGAAACCTCCGAGGGGGTCTCCTCTAGACAAGTCAATTCCAGCCACCCCTCCCCCAAACCAGTTCGGGAAAAGATTTCCTTAGAGAAAAAGTGGAAAAAACTATTTATTTAATAAGCAGAATATTCACAAGTATGGAAACAAAAATTTAATGATATAAAACAATGAAACCTCTCCTTTCTCTGAAGAGATGGTGGATCCAGAGAGTCCTTCTGTGGGTGTGGCTGTGTCAGCCTCAGTCCCTCCAGAGGCTGGGGCCGACGGCCAGGCCCGGCTGCAGAGTCGGGGGGCCCCCGGGGGATTGTCCTGATGTCATGGACCACAGAGATGCTGACCAGTCCCAGAAGAAAGAAACCAGTAAAAGAAATAAAGTCTCTCTCTCCCTGCAAAAGCCGAGAGATCTCTGAGAGCACTCCACTGCGAACTCCGAGAGCACACAGAGAGCTTATCTCTATTTTTCTGTCTCCGCTTCGAGCGCAGTCTCCGAAGGAATTTCCGGGGAAGTAAGGTGTAACTCCTGTAGACAAACTGTGTGCATTTTCTCTCCCCCCTTCATCCTCTTCACTCTCTCTCTCTCTGGGCCTAACTTAAAGCTACAGAACTTAATACCCGACATAAGCAGGACAGACGATTGGGGATACAAGCATCATACAGTCAACCCAGGACAACTACTCAGACGGAAGCGTTGTGAGACAGAAATCAGCCTATTGTTATCACTCAGTTAACAGAAGGCCTGTACGCAGCCTCTGCAGTGTAGACGGGCTACCCTCGTGACGTGTATGACATTATCACCTGCCTAGCTCTTTGGGCTCTGTGCTGACTCCCAGGGATGGGCAAGGATGCTAATATGTCTTTTGCTAATTTTTACAGGGTCCAGAGGAATCATTTGTACAGTTTCTCAATAGACTGCAAGCTGCACTTTCCCGGCAGGTTGATAATGATGACACCCAAGCTATTCTATTCGGGCAACTAGCTTTTGCAAACGTAGACTGTAAGAAGGTGTTACTCACTGTTTGCAATCCACGTACTTGTGATATAGCAGACATGGTTAGGGCCTGTCAAAATGTGGGTTCTACCACCCATCACACTAGTTCTCTCGCCGCGGCTTTAGCTGCGCACCTCCGGGTTTTGAAGGGGGGAGCGGGAGGTTGTTTTAAATGTAGTTCGTCTGACCACTTTAAGAGGGATTGTCCTCAACAAGGGGATGGGACAAAACTGCCTACTAGGCATTGTCCTCAATGCGGAAAAGGAAAACATTGGGCTACCGAATGTCATTCTCGCTACAATGCAAAAGGCGAAGCCATACAGTCGGGAAACCACTGATGGGGGGTGGGCTCTCCTGTGCAGGTCGACCAATGGCCCCTATGAAAGGAACAGCTACAAAATCTACAACAGCTCGCAGAGGAACAATTGTCCTTGGGCCATATTCGCCCATTTTCTAGCCCTTGGAACATGCCTGTATTCTGTATACCCAAGAAAAGGGGTAAGTGGCAGTTGTTACATGACCTGGGTGCTTTACAGCCTGGGTTTCCATCACCTGCAATGATTTCCCTTGATTGGCCTCTCGTAGTTATAGATCTGAAAGACTTTCTTCACCATTCCCTTGTACCCTGATGATGCACCATGCTTTGCCTTTTCAGTACCTACATTAAACCATGCCAACCGCCAAGGCTGGAGGTGGGACCCTGATAAACCTGTTTGTCTTGCCATAGTTGCTAGTAAATTTCAACCTTTTGCTGTTTTATTTTAGTGGTTTGTAAATGATAAGGATTCTTTGCGTGTATTAGAATGGTTGTTTTTACCTCACACTGCGACGAAAACTGTGTGGACTGTCAATGACATGTTTTCACACTTGATTGTAAAAGGCAGGGAGAGGCTGCAAATCCTCAATGGCCAGGAACCACATTATCTACATACCTGCAAGTAAGGACAATTTGCCATGGCTGTTGTCAGAAGATGCTAACTTTCAAATGGTACTTGCAGACTTTTCTGGGCCATTGTCTATCCATTATCCTTCACATTGCCTGTGGACAGAGGTGGGTAGCCTCCCCTTATATGCAAAATGCCGCTGCAGTATGACCCCCATCAATGGACTGTTTTTACGGATGCATCCAGCAGAACCAGCAAGGCTGCAGTAGTTTGGCATATAAGTTGTAGAATTTGCGGGTCAGTTTCAGACAGTCGGGACAGACGAGAGATCTCTGAAGTTGGGTGGTAGAGCATGAAGTTTATTGTGAAGAGACGTAAATTTAGGAGACCTGCTGGGGGCTGCCAGACGCAGCCCAGAGCAGGTCAGAGAGGCAAGAGAGGAGAGAAGAGATCAAAGAGAAGAGCTAGGAGAGCTAAGAGCGAGGATCTAAGAAAGCTAAGAGAGCGAGCTTGTCCCTTACAATACAATAAATCATCTTCTGTGCTGAATATTCTAATTTTCATTAACCAATCTAGAACAAACTACAAATCTTATAACATTTGCATACAGCCTATGAGAACTATTGCATTACCATACAGCATTATATTTTAAACCTTAAAAACTGCTTTTTGGACCCTCTGCCAAGTTGGTAGGGTCTGCTCTGACCCTTGGACCTGTCTGCAAGCAGAGGGTATTCTTTAATCAAAGGGGGGATTACCTGCAGTGGCCAGGCCATTGTTTTTCAGTTGTTCAGTAACTGGGGTTTGGTATCTCAAAGCTTGTCTTCATTTCAATCTCGCTTATAGTTTCTACATTCTCAGCATCTTTTGCTAGGTAATCATATTTATAAGGCTTTCCTATTTCATCTTCCCCAACAATAAGTGACTCTGCCCAATGGCATAAAAAGTTGTTGACATTGAAGGATGCCTCATTGCAGATTTTAGAGCTAACTGCTATTCAATATGCCTTGCAATTGTTTTCACAGGAACTGCTTGATGTTATAACTGATTCTGCATATGCTGCTGATGTTATTTTCATTTAGAATCCTCCTATTTATGACATGTCGATAATCCCCTTTGATTTAGAGTTACGGACATTGTGGATTTTGATTAACAGTCGACAACATGATTTTTATGTGCTACACATTCGCTCTCACTGTGGCAGGACGTCTACCCCACCACCTCCTCCTCCTGTGTGTCACAGATAACTGGTGCATAAAGAGATAACCCAAGGGCACAAAGGTCCAGCAGGGGTCATCTCTGGCACCAGGGGGGCTTAAGCCTCAGCTGAAGGTTTACATCTTAGTCTGGAGAGCTGATGGGAGGAGAGAGAGAGGAAAAATTACTGACGTGAGAGCCATGGTTCTATGACTATAAAAGATACACGAGCTATCACTGAGGCAGAAGCCTCTTACACCCTGAAAGTGTTCGAAACTTCTCCCCAAAGTCTGGACGCAGGTTTCGTGATTACTTCTCTAGGGATTGAGGGGAAGGATCTCGATGTGTGCCCCACCTTCAGCAATTGGATGGTAAGATACATTGAATCCAAAGCTTATACTATTTCTTCGCTAGCTGTAAGTGAAATAGGCACCTTATTGTGCACTGTATGAAATCTACTAGTTGTCTTTCTTTTTGTTTTATTCCTGTGTAGTATTGGTTTGCTTTAAGTCTTATGCCTGTTAGTTTTTTTGTCTATTAATAAATAATTCATTCTATAATAGACAGAATCAGTCATTATTAAAAGAACTTATACACAAAAGTGGGTTTTGGGGTGCTAGTTACCTCAATAAGGTTACTACCTACTGCCAAGGCCTGGGCAGGGGGCAAGGACTGATTTAAACTCCCACATCCATTTGTGACACTCACACAAGTTTGCCCGGCCCTATCGCGGAAGGTAATAATTACGCAGATATCACCATTATGACAGGTATTGTACCAAATGTTTTTGCACAGGCCAAACTATCTCATTACTTTTCTCACCAAAACATTTTCTCTTTATGCAAACAATTTCAGTTAACTTCTTCGCAGGCTCATGACATTTTACCATCTTGTCCCTCTTGTCCTGGATTTGCTCCTGCTCCTTTGGCAGAAGGTGTTAATCCTCGAGGCTTGACTGCTAACTCTATTTGGCAAACTGATGTCACTCATATTCCAGAATTTGGTCATTTGAAACATGTTCTTGTATCTGTTGACACTTACTTTTGTTTCTTGATGGCAATCGCCCACACCGGAGAGAAGGCCCATGATGTCACTTGGCACTGGCTCACCTGCTTTGCCACTTTAGGCCTTCCAGACACTACTAAAATGGAAAATGGGCCTGTCTACACTTCTGAAGGGACTTGGAAGTTCTTGCAACAGTGGGGCGTCTCCCACAACACAGGTATTCCCTACTCTCTGACTGGGCAGGCTATTGTTGAATGTGCCTACAGGACATTGAAAACCATGCTTGAAAAACAAAGGAAAGGGGAGTCAGGGTGCCCACATGACAGATTAACAAAAGCCTTGTATGCTCTCAATTTTTTAAATAGAGATGAGGTTGACCAAACAGCATGAGAAAGACAATATTCTTTCGATATGAAGGGTCATCCCAGACCTCCAGTGATGGTAAAGGACCTGTTAGCAGGGCAATGGAAAGGACCCTTAGATCTACTAACATGGGGCAGGGATTATGCTTGTCTCCACAGGTCACCACGTGAAATGGGTTCCTTCGCAGTGTGTGCGGCCATTTGTTGTGCCATCCTGATTGGTGAAAGCACTACAAGTGTCATACCCCCTAAGATGGATGGAGCAAATGTATGATGTTACGCATACTGATACCATGTGCATATTGTTCATGTCACAGGCATATGTTGGTGTTTTTAAAAGGTTGTTACTGGGTTACTCCACCTCTTCCTCCCTCAGTCATATTACATCTGAAAATGTTTCAGGATCTGTTCAGGCTTTTCTAATCTTGTACATAAATTGTATTAAGTGTAAGTTAAATGTTTTATTTCAAAGGTGCAATGTTCCAAATAACTTCATTTGGCAGCATGCCTTCTGTCTTGTTGGCATGTAACTAATGTACCATGAGAAGTATGCACTACAAATGGGATTGGTAGGTGATGCCCTTCATCACCTGAGAATCACAAGCATTTTTTCTTCCTACTGCTCAGTAAATTAGGCCAGACTTTTGTGTAACACTTGTATTGAGAATGTGCTTTCATTGTGAAGTGATCATATAGTAACAACTAGAAGTAAATTTGATCACTTAGAAATGGGCAAACAGAAAATGATAAAAGCATCAGCAGCCTTAAGCATCTTACTAGACAGCTGCAACAACGTGATGAAGGTGATTTGTAGGGTTTATTTTCTTGGCTAGATGACCCTGGCTTCAGGGTAAGGGCCTTTTCCACCCTTGTTAAATCCTGTTCACTTCTGTTCACTCTTGCTCACCAGAAAGCACTCTGGGAAAGGTTCAGCTAACAGTGAGGTAAAAAACAGGTTATATAACCAAAGAACAAATTGTATAACTAGCACATGGTCACCTCATGCATGGGGCAGTGATTGGTTAGGGAAATGTGTGGACACTGCATGATCAAAAAGGTGATTGGGTAAAAGGACACATGAACAATGACACCTGCAGTGGCAGGCAGCCAATGGATGCTTGTTTTGATTAAGTTTAGAGCATAAAAAGGCCTGGTATTTTGCAATAAATGATTTTCTTTGGAACAAGCAAGAAGATCTGTGCCTCATTGCTACTGACCATTCAAAGTCCTGACTACCCTCACTGCAGTCAGAGTTGTTGGCAGAGAACCCTGAATTCACTACTCCAGAGTTAAGAATACCTCTGCTCTTGAAACAACTGGAAAACAGTGACTGATACAAATCAGGAGGTTGTGGCCTAAATTGTTCTTTTTGTGCCTATCTGCACAGTTGGCAACCATGGTCTAGGTTTGGTCCCAAAACATGCATGTAACTTTAGTCCAAAATGTATCCAAAGCTCATCATAAGAACTTGTCAGGATGGTATTGGATATGTGCGAATGAGGCCTGGTAAGATTTGCTCCTAGATAAAGATTTAGCCTGTGCCCTTGGGGCTGTAATTCCAAACATAACAATTCTTTATCACATTGAGGATCCAAATGGATGGATGAGAAGGATGAAATGATCCATTAATCCCCTTGTCAAGTGTCCCATACTTTTTCACAGTGTAATCAGAGCTCTCATTCCCTCTTTGGGAGTAATTGAACTGGAGAGAGCAATTGTTAACATCTCAGCCTTTATTAAATATATTGAAAAGCATACTTCAGATGCAATTTCGGCCTTACAGGAAGAAGTCCATGATTTGTCTGGCATGGTTTTGCAAATCAGAATGGCCCTCAATTTCCTACTAGCTGCAAAATCATTAACACTAGTTGTTGTTCTTATGCAGATCAGAGTGGAAGAATTAATAAGGATTTGGTTGAAATTTGGAAGCAAACAAAATCTACATCAGGTAGCTTTCAAAAAAGACCTCACTGAACCTTGAATATACCTTCCTGTAGTGGTTTCAGCTCGCCTATTTGAGGTTCTGGCCAAATGCCAGCACACTTACCCAAATTTACTTGATTGTTTGTTGTGAGATGAGGATTAGGAGTAGGCAAAGCAGGCTCAAACTTTATAAAGTACAAAGAAAGTTTATTAATATACCTAAGACAGAGGGAAAAAAACAAGAAAAAAACAGAACTCCCCAGACCACCCCTCCTTCCCCCACCTCTCCATTTCTTTCTCCCTGACAACATACAAAAGACAACACTTCGACCTCCAGTCAGTTTACCACCTCAGAAATAGCTCTTGTTCCAGTTCATTTAGGAAGACAAGTCTCTTTTGTTTACACCATGGATTTTCTGTAAGCAAAATACAGTTCTTATGGGTCTTCTGCCTCACCACCAGCCGCCGCCTGGAAGAAAGATCACCTTAATGG
>JAVTVJ010004057.1:0-21045 GCA_034509425.1 Eopsaltria australis
CCCTCCCAGGATCTTGCCCACCCCCATCCCCTTCAGTGGGGGAAGGAATGTCAGAGGGACAGCACAGCTTGGCAGTAGCCAAAACACTGCTCTGTTATCAACACCAGCTACCAATGCAAAGCACAGCACTGTAAGGGCTGTGATCTTTACCCCAGTCAGACCCAATACAGCTGCTCACAACAGCATGTTTCTTCAGCAGAAACAGCCCTTCTCCCTCTGCATCATTTACCTCCAAGTACCTTGAAATCATCTGCATCTGCTCCCAGCTGCAGGGACATTGTCCATGGTCCCCAACATCCCTGGCTGGAACAGGCAGAGTGGCCCCTTGTGGCTCTGGTCATCTCAAAGCCTGGAGACACACCAGCTGCACATGGAGGAAGCACAAGGGATCCATATTTTTTCTAACGAAAAGGGGAATTCAGATGCCTTTTGCAAAGAGGGGAATGATAAACTCCGTCTTTTACTCCATCCTCTCCAAGACATGGGGCTGTGTTTCCCTCTGTCATCCTCTCCTGTCCTTGCCCATAGATTGACAAAAATAAACCTTGTGAGATACTGTATTGGGTCTGACTGGGGTAAAGCTCACAGGCCTTACACTGCTGTACTTTGCTTTGGTAGCTGGTGTTGATAACAGAGCAGTGTTTTGGCTACTGCCAAGCTGTGCTGTCCCTCTGACATTCCTTCCCCCACTGAAGGGATGGCGCCCGGCGGGGCAAGATTCCTGGGGAAGGGAGGAAACACCAGCAGGCCAGCTGACCCCAGTCAGCCAAAAGAGCATTATTTCCCACTCCCATTATAGAACATCAGCCGATGATTATACTAAAGGAGAAGAAGAAGATCAGGAGGGGAGGCATGTTTGCCTCCTCGAGCAACAATCACGTGTGCTGGAGCCCTGCTTCCCAGAAAGTGTCCGGACATCGCTGCTGATGGGAAGTAGAGATTGATTGTTTTCTCTTCTTGCTCTTGCGCGCGCAACTTTCAACTTGCTTGTTCTATTTTTTTCCTCCACTGTAATAAAACTGCCTTTACTCACCCTGACAGTCTTTTTCAATATTATCCTCTCCCCTCTCCCAGTGGGAGGGGGAGTGATAGAGTGACTGAGTAGGCACCTGGCCCCTGGCCGGGGTCAACCCACGACAGATACCAGTCAGCATCTATGCACACATGAGGATTTCCTTTAGATAAGGTATTCAGCTTGATTTGACTTTTGAATCCAGAAAGATGTGATTGAATCAATGTGATTATGATGGCACAATTTTTTTAAGACTTCCCCAGCAACCTTTTCCTGGTCTTCAGCAAAACTGTCCCCTTCCTTAGGTGACACAGATCCATTTCAGTAGTCTGTTAACTAGAAGACCAAAAAGTAGGTGAAAACTCACCTGTCTTAAGCTGTTGCAACTCCATATATTCTTTTCAAATCCTTTCTAAACTGAACAAGGTTTCTTATCACTCCTACAAGGTTGGTGTAAACCTCTGTCCACACATTTTTTGGGACATGGGGTTTGGTCAGCCAAGCCTTCCATCCCAAAACACATCATACCAGGATGCTATGGGAACTGGAGAAACCCTGTGCAGCACCAAGTTGACTTGCAAAGCTTCAATATATACTTAAGAAATGGTGGTTTGGGGAACTTTTTGAAAAACAAAGGGCCAAACTCAGAGCCCACCTGCCCAAGGAGACAACATTCTAGCACAGCTTGTGGTCTGCTAGCAGAGATGCATTATGTTGGGAATGGTCTGAGGAGACGACTTGAGAAATGGGTCCGATGTGCCCCATTTCCCAGAATATTTTTTTCTTGCAGTAGAGGTCCTGCCACTGCCCAGGAAAACTCCCTACTTCCCTAGAGTAGTTGCCTATGGGATGCCAAACCAAGTTGCCCTTGGTGATATCTTGGTAGGATAGATCGTGTATGGCAGCAAACAGCAGAATAACATTTGGCACAATAAAACCCTCATTGGTGTTTGACACTAGCTCACATGGACATCTATGAAAAATTTGCCTCCCCTGCCCTCCTTCAATAATCCCATCAGTGATGTCCTCCTTCACCCTCATCAGGAGGTGGCAATTACACCTGTAGTGGTTTGAGGACAACACCTAATGTGTCTAATCCAACAGGGAAAACACCGGGTACAGGATTTCTGCTGGGTGAAGTAGGGAGGGCAATATGTCTCCATGGTGTCCTGCCCTGATTATAATCTCTTTGCAGTAGGGACCTCACCACCTCATGTGGGCTTTTACAGCACCCTGTGGAACCAAACCTTCCACCAGATGTGGCTCTGATGTTGATCAGTTACCAAAAATGTGTCCAACAGACCTGCAGTGGTCCTTAACTAGGAAAGTTGAAGACTGAATAACACCTCTAATTCACTCTTCATGTCTATCTTATGCAACTGTCCTGGGTTAGGCAGGAGGGGTCAAAATCTAGGAAGTGATCTATGCTGCAGGAAGGGATATAACTTCCTTCCTGGGAGAGAGAGTCAATAATCAGGTAGTTTTAAGGACTGATATGTAGGTGAACCAATCAAAAAGTTGATCTGCCTTCAGGGAAAAAACCATATATAAGCAGAGACCCTCCGAGGCTCTTCCTCCTTGGACCTGCTGCTGTGTAGAGAGGAGCATTCCCTGCTTCTCTCGCTAGTAAGGCCCAAGCCCCCCCCCCCTCCCCCACTCCTTCCACAGGAGGGAGGGAGGGGGGGGGGGAAGGGAGGTTTATGGCAGCCATGCTGCTGCAGCCGGGAATGGGGGCGTAACCGGCTGGAATTTTCAGCAGATACAGCTCAGCTGGTGTGTCAGCTACACGAGACAGGGCCAGGCCCCTGCTCCGGGCCAGACAAGGACCAGGCCGGACTCCATCCAGCTTGGGCCAGGCCCTTCCCTGTCACCCGGGGCCCAGATGGCCCCAGCAGGCCGAGCCAGCTTGGCAGAGCCAGGCACAGAGACTCTGAGAGCTTCCGGCATCCAGCTCGGACCTGTTCAAACAGCCCGGCAGGGAGCACGTGATCGTCACACTGCCAGAGAGAGAGAGAGAGAGAGATTAACTCTATCCATGCCTGGACTAAACTTACAGACACCCATCCTTCCTTGCAGAGAGAAAGAGGAACGAGTAAGGACATCTACATAAATGCAGCACAGACACTTTGCAGTCAGTGAGGAAAGCAGAACTGATACCTAGAGGGAGGTGTATGAGAAGTGCTTCAAGAGTGAAGCTGAAAACTCTTTTGGAGAACCATGGTTGGGGACTGAGCTAATAAATTCCCTGTAATATATGAAGATATAGTCCAAAAGGGGGATGTGAGGTTCTTATTGCAGCCAATGAACTGAAACACCTGGGTAAAGACAAGTAGGTGTTGAAAAAGTACAGCCTGATGAGAAACTAGAACCAAGAGAGAGGAGAGGCTGTGACTCAGAGCCCTGGTCCCAAAGAGAATGCTAGAGAACCTGAGTTGTCAGGAGAACCTGTGTTGCTCAGCACAGAAGAAGGGATTTTATTTGTTGCTGTAATTGAACTGTGCATCCTTAAAACAGGTACCCTGTGGACTGTTCATAACCCACCATAGTGGCTGTGGGAAGGCTACTGGTGTGGGAGGGACCCACCATTAAGCTGGACTTTGCTCCGGGCGGCAGCTGATGGTGAGGCAGAAGATCCATAAAAACTGTATTTTTCTTACAGAAAATCCATGGTGTAAGCAAAAGAGACTTCTCTCCCTAAATGAACTGGAACAAGACCTATTTCTGAGATGGTAAACTGACTGGAAGTCAAAGTGTTGTCTTTTTTATGTTGTCAGAGAGAATGAAATGGAGAGGTGGGGGAAGGAGGAGTGGTCTGAGGAGTTTGTTGTGGTTTTTCTTGGTTTTTTTCTCTTTCCCTTTGTCTTAAGTATATTAATAAAACTTCTTTGTACTTTATAAAGTTTGAGCCTGCTTTGCCTACTCCTAATCCTCATCTCACAACAAACAATCAAGTAAATTTGGGTAAGTGTGCTGGCACTTAGCCACAAACCTGAATAGGCGAACTGAAGCCACTACAAATGAAGCATGCATCCCATGGAAAAATGACTCATGGAACATAAAAACATATCCTATATGCAAGGAGAGAGCTATGGTTGCACACCCATAAGGTTGCTTCTCCCCAAGGGAGTGAAAGGTACATGACAGAGACCTCAGGTAGGTGAGCAGCGCTCCACTGGGATGCGGTGATAGCATTTCCCAAGGAAAGGTGATGGAAAGGAAGCAGGGGCAAGAACTATTTATGGCACAGCTGGACATCAGCATAATTTTGCATGAGAAACAAAAGATGCTTCACTAGCCCAAGACA
This sequence comes from Eopsaltria australis, assembly GCA_034509425.1. Classification (NCBI taxonomy): domain Eukaryota; kingdom Metazoa; phylum Chordata; class Aves; order Passeriformes; family Petroicidae; genus Eopsaltria; species Eopsaltria australis. Next base: position 4,317 of record JAVTVJ010004057.1, read on the forward strand.
TGGCCCCATCCTAGTCCCAAATGCACCACAGAGACAAGGGGACCTTGAAAACCCCCAGCATCAAACCTCATGGCATGGGGAGAGGAGGGCTGCTGAGGTTCCCGGTCAAAGGCTAGGGGATGGGACCATGACTTTTCTGCTTAAATAATTATTTAAGAGACTTGCTTCACTCCAGCTTTGTCTACCTGGGCTTCTTAGCTTTTTGCAATTAAAATTATGTTTTTCTGTCTAAGTTTTGACACCACTGTGAAAGACTTGGGCAGGACTGCATACCCTGTGCTCTTTCCATTTTATTTCATTTGTGACTGATTAGGGGTGAAACAATGCCATGTCTACTCCCCTAAATGATGCTGTATCAATTGGGTTTTCAGGCTTTTGTCTCTCCTCCTGGGATATTATCCCAGTGCTACTAGGTTTGGGCTGCATCTCACCCCTCCATCTTCCAACCCCAGCCCAAGGCATTCTTTTGCTATCTCTCTGCCATCTATGCAGGAGGCAGGGATGCCCTGGGGGGCTGAATGCTTCTGTCTGCTGATGGTTTATCTAAAGAGACCAGAAAGAAATAGAAATAGAAAGAAATAGAAATAGAAATAGAAATAGAAATAGAAATAGAAATAGAAATGCACATCTAGTGTGATCCCTCCAACTGCCTGTTTTTTTGGATGGGAGGGAAGAACCAACGTGCAGTTCCATGTCTCTGGTCCAGCTCAGTTTTGGGAAATGGGAGTTCAGGCAGAAGGTATCCTTTCCCTCAGCATCATGCACTCTTCATATGGCAGAGGAAGATCCCCTCAGTGAACTGGGATGGAAGCAGAATCCTCCAACCTCCACTGCAATTTCTTGGAGAGTTAAGCCCAGCACTGTGAGAAAGCCCACCCGGATTGCTCTTGCAACACAATCAGACTTCATCTTGGTTTTAACCATGTTTTGGTGATCACAGGACTGCAATCCAGCTGAAACAAGACCTTTTTTGACCTTTTTTTTCCCCCTAAATCACAAGACTAAATTCACTTTTAAATTGCATACAGAAAAAAGGAGGAAGCCTCAAAGAGGAGAGAAATGGAATTGGCTGCTGAAGAACTGCCCTGCCCACAAAAGTGTTTCTAGGATGCCTGAGCAAACTCTTTTCAGTGTTTTTTTGGTTGCTTGATAAAATTCCAGAAAACCAAACCACGCACAGAGTTAGCTACATCAAAGTTGTTCGTGAGTCGAGAAGCAATGGGAAGTTTTGAGAACACACTCAAACTACTACTGCAGGTGTCTGTACGACTTCTCTGAAAATCCTCCCTGTGAGGCATCACAGTTCAAACACAGATTTTAGCTGATTCTAGGAGAAAATATTGACCACTTTTTCTCCTGTTCAGTCACATTAACCTTGCAAACTCCTGGTTTTAGAAACTGTTGTCTCAGCCACAGCAGAACACATCAGCAGAAATAGAGCTGCATGTACAACTAACTCCGTTGTTTCCTGCTTATTTTCACATTTAACCATAGTCACGACTCCTATCAAGGACTCTATATGCCCTTATATAATTAAATATGCAATCTACACAATTAAATATCTAATTGACCCAATTAAATTAACTCAAGGGATTGAAATTGCCAATGCCACAGGAACTCAGCTGCCTATTTAGCAGACAGGCATCTGAGGCTCTCTGGAACTCCCTCTCAACCAAACCATGTCCACTTTGTAGGCAACCCTGAATGTCAGCAAATTTTGCTTTTCAATAGAAAGAGGGGAAACAAGTCCCAAGGACTCAAAGCTTTTACAGATAATACCTTGCCAACTGCCTCTTCTAATATAACTGGGAGGATCTGGCTATGCTGAAATAAGTGAGAAGAGAAGAGAAGAGAAGAGAAGAGAAGAGATCCTTAAGATAGTCCTGGAGCAATACAGGTGTCATGGGTTGACCCCGGCCAGGGGCCAGGTGCCTACTCAGTCACTCTATCACTCCCCCTCCCACTGGGAGAGGGGAGAGGATAATACTGAAAAAAGACTGTCAGGGTGAGTAAAGGCAGTTTTATTACAGTGGAGGAAAAAAATAGAACAAGCAAGTTGAAAGTTGCGCGCGCAAGAGCAAGAAGAGAAAACAATCAATCTCTACTTCCCATCAGCAGTGATGTCCGGGCACTTTCTGGGAAGCAGGGCTCCAGCACACGTGATGGTTGCTCGAGGAGGCAAACATGGACAAGTCCCGAATGCCTCCCCCCCCTCCTCTCTGCCTTCCTTTATATATCTGAGCTGATGTCATATGGGATGGAATATCTCTTTGGCTGACTGGGGTCAGCTGGCCTGCTGGTGTCCCCTCCCAGGATCTTGCCCCCCCCATCCCCTTCAGTGGGGGAAGGAATGTCAGAGGGACAGCACAGCTTGGCAGTAGCCAAAACACTGCTCTGTTATCAACACCGGCTACCAAAGCAAAGTACAGCAGTGTAAGGCCTGTGAGCTTTACCCCAGTCAGACCCAATACAACAGGACATAACCCAGACAAACCAGGGGGATGGACAGACAGTATTTTTAAGACATTGGTGTTCAAATAAGGGTTTATGCATTAACCCAATTCTGGAAGCTGCTAAAGAGCAGCATTGTCCAAAGACACTCCATGAGACAGTGGGAGAAGATGTGCAACAAAGAAGAGTAGATTTAAAAAAAAAAAAAACAACATTAAAGAAGTTTCATCTACCTCGGGTCGTTTCTTCTCCTTCTGAACAGTTTTTTGGTGTGTGAGATTTCAGCTTCATGAGGCAAGGAATGGGAACCCTGTAAAACAGAGGGAAAAGCAGTGATCAGCTTCAAGAGACAGGAGGTATCAATATGGAAGGAGACAGAGTGAGACAGAGCTGTACAGTCAATGTGTGATAAAAGAAACAGTTACCATCCAAACATCCTTACAACATCTCAGACCATATTGAAGCAGGACTGGAAATCCACACACTTGTACCCTCTCAGGGCTATTGCAAGGAGGAGTGTCGCCCTGATTTTTACACTGTGCTGTGTTTATACTTTGTAGCAAAGGTTCTCATAGATTTTGTATAAACATAGTCCATGTTTGTCTAACCGGCCAAGGATTGTTTTGTACATTGAATATTGTTTGTCATTCCTTTCCCGAAGGCGGAGAAGGTTGATGGACTGTGTTTCTCACCTATGGAATTGGAGAGGTGGTAACCTCATTGTCCAATCCATGACTGTATATGAAAAGATATATAAATGAAAGAATAAAGAGAGGCTGGGCTCTTCTTCTCTCTGCCCGGCCTTGGTGGTTCTTGACCTGGCCTGAGTGCCTGATTCTTTCGTGTCCTACCGTGCAACATCTGGTGGCCCGTATGGGGAATTGCAACAAAACTCAGGTAAAATCAGGTGAAAAAATTTAAAAAATTAAAAATGTGAGTCTCTAAGATGTCCCCGAGCGATGCTCTGGCGTTGGAAATTCTCGAAATATTCTTAGAAAGCAAGAATGTGAATTCCTGCAGGTCAAATTTAGAGCAATTATATTTTTGGACCAAGGAGATGGGTTTTTTCCCTGACGATGGCAACGTCCTGTCTAAATGGACGTGGACGCTTGTCGGGAAAGCATTGAGAGGTGTGCTATCGGAGACATATAGTCAAACGATGGCTAAGTTACTAGTAACTTGGAGACAGGTGAATTCTGTTATCCAAAGACAGGAGAGCTCCTTCGGCAGGATTACGCCTGTCAGCTCGCTCGGAGAATTCTCCGAGCTGTGTGGGGGAACGAAGGAAGAAGAGTTTGGCTCGGAGCCATTCCCTGAGCCAAACCCCCCAGCCCAGACAATGAGGGCCGGGGGTGGCTCCCCCCCAGAGAGCATTTGGCTTGATAGCCCGCCGATCTCAGAGGAGAGATCGGCCTTGGAAAGTCCCGCGGAGCCGGCGTGGATGGGTTCACCGCCCCCCAGCCCCAGGGAGCCGGAGCGGACGGGCTTTGCCCCACCCCGCGTGGCGGCGGAGGCAGAGCGGCAAAAAATGCTCTCTCCCTGCGCCTTCCCGGTGCTGGGCGAAAAGGGGGAATGGAAAGCCAGTGCTGTAGTGACAGCAGCGTGTCCAAATTGCGGTGTTCTTGTTAGTTACCCCCCTGGCGCGGTGGGGGTGAAAATCAAATCAGCATCTGAGGCTGATGACGCATCTGATGGGCAGTCGGACCATGACGTCAGTCGCCCCCCCCCTCGCACGGGGGCGAGAGAAAGCACTGCTGGGACCGCAGCGCCGGCCCTGGCCACTGCGGAAGGCACGGTGGGATCGCGGCGGGAGGATCCCGCTCTTGGGGTCTGAGCTGTCCGCGGGACCCTGATGGGTGTGGTTTCTTCCCCTCCCCCTCCCGGCCGGGCTGCGCGACCCCACCCACACCCATCCGGGTTCTTTCCCTTGCTGTGGAGCTGCGCAGCCACACCAGAGGAGCTACCGCTCCCCGCGGCCCAGCTCCCCCCCGCGCTGGGCCGGGGGGAAGGGGGCTGAGCCCCGCCCCGCCCTGCTGCTGTGACGGCGGCGCCTGCCGCCGCGGCTGGCGACTGCCCTAATGACCCTCAGTGGTCTGGGTTGCAGGCTTTTCCTGTTTTCGTCGGTGCTGGTCAAAATAGCTACAAGACCTTATCATGGAAATCCTTGATGGAAGTTAGGCAGCAGGTTGGAAAATATGGGCTAGGCTCCAAAGAAGTCATGCAGCTCATAAGAGTTTTTCATGGTGCCTTGTTAGTGCCAGCCAATATCAGAAGTTTGGCTCGTGTTCTTTTTCAGCCTGTCGAATATGATATCTTTGAATCAAAGTGGCATCAGATTGCAGCCAGGACAGTAGCATACAATGCTACCTTGAACCAGCAGGATCCTAGACGTGGGGTTGGAATGGATCTCCTGCTGGGACTTGGTAATTTTGAGGACCCTAAGAAACAGGTTGCCGTGAATCGTGCTGTGCTGGACCAATGCCGAGACACAGGCATGGCAGCATTGATTCAAACCATTGAGATGGCTGCTCCTGCAGAGCAATTTATAGATGTAACACAGAAGAATGATGAGTCCTTCTTGCAGTTTGCAAATAGGCTCACTGCTTCTGTTGAGAGGCAGGTGGAGAACTCAACTGAGAGAGAGCTGTTAATTAAGCAGCTGGCAAGGACTCGTTGTTCTCGAGTGTCAGACCCTTATTGAAGCACTCCCTGGTGATCCTTCTATAATGCAGATGGCTGAAGCCTGTAAAAATGTAGGCACTGCCGGTCGTAAGGTGGTTGCTGTGGCTGCTGCCCCGTGGCCAGCCTGGACAGGGCCGCAGGGCGGGCAGTGGAAGCAGAGGAGTGCTCAAGGCAGGAAGAAACCAAGAAAGAAGGTGCAGAAAGGCAGGATTGTCATGTTTCTCTGTCCAAAGTGTGGAAAACCGAACCACACTGCAATGGACTGCAAGGCTGCAGTTTCTAGTAAGGGTCAGTTTTCATCGAGCTCGGGAAATGGGAGGTGGAGCACGCAGGGGAGACGTGCGCAGACACAAATGTCTCTCCAAACCCTGGATCCGATGGAGGTTTGCTGGGCCGGCTCGCAGCCAGCACCAGTGGCTCAGCAGGGGTGGATGTCTGCACGGCAGCAACAGTAGTCTTAGACTCGTGCGCAGTGCACAAGGTCCCTCTAGATGCTTTTGGTCCCTTGGGTGGTGGCATGAGTGCTTTTCTCATGGGGAGATCTAGCACCACCATTCAGGGTATCATTGTGCATCTGGGACTCATTGATGCAGATTATACAGGACACATCTTTGCCATGGTCTCCACACCCACCCCCCCGGTCACAACTCCGCAAAAGACATGAATTGCTCAACTTGTCCCTTTTAAGTCTTCTGTTCACAGGACAGAATCAAGATCACGAGGAGACGGCTGCTTTGGTTCCACTGGACCACCTCAGGTTCACTGGACGGCTGTCATGACCGAACAACGTCCTGAAATGCAATGCACACTGTCCATCCCTGATGCTACGCCACCAGAGATCTCTCTTCGCAGGCTTCTTGACAGCGGTGGGGATGTCACAATTCTCTCTCTAGCCGCTTGGCCTCCACAGTGGTTGTTGGACCCAGTGGGGGCATCTGTAATGGGATTGGGAGGGACGAAGCGCTGCTACATGAGCCAGAAGCCTGTGGTGATAAGGAACTCAGAGGGACAGACGGCCGTGATTAGGCCTCATGTTACCGAAACTGTTTTTAACCTCTGGGGGAGGGATGTTCTGGCTGCAGGGGGGGTGCGCATCGGGAATTATTTTGACCCCTGAGGCACGTCAGGTGCTGGAGGAGGTGCAGCGAGCTGTTTCTGCTCAACAGGTTTATTGTATTGATCCCTCCGTTGATGTCACTGTGTTTATCACCACTCCAGATTTGCATCCCACAGGTATCATTGGCCAATGGAGTGACAAATGGTCTGATTCTTTGCATGTGCTCGAATGGGTCTTCTTGCCCCATCAGCTGCAGAAGACGGCAACTGCATTGTTCGAGCTGATCGCTCGTTTGATAGTCAAATGCCGACAACAGTGTTTGCAATTGATGGGTGCAGATCCCGCAAAGCTTGTACTACCGGTACAGCAGGAAGACTTTGACTGGAGCTTCAAAAACAGTGTTTTGCTGCAAAGTGCTCTAGAAAATTTTTCAGGGCAGATCATGTATCATCTGCCCAGCCACCAGTTGCTACAAGTGGCAAAAGTCACAGAGATTTCTCTGAGACCCAAACACAGTCAGGAGCCAGTGCAAGGACCAACAGTCTTTACTGATGGTTTGGGCAGAACCAGAAAGGCCATTGTTACTTGGAGGGATGGATCTGAGTGGCAGGTTCTGGAAGGCCATGAGGTTGGCTCAGCCCAATTGGTTGAATTGAGGGCTGCTCTTATGGCATTTCAAAGGTTTTCCCAGCAACCTTTCAATCTGGTCACGGATTCCGCCTATGTGGCAGACATAGCGAAGCGGTTGAGTTATTCAGTTTTGAAGAAGGTTGGCAATGCTGATCTGTTTCATTTGCTGAAGACTCTGTGGTGTGTCATTCAGGAACGGGTTCATTCCTACTATGTTCTGCATGTAAGGAGTCATACCAATTTGCCAGGGTTCATAGCGGAAGGTAACGCGAGGGCTGACAAGGTGGCTAACCCGGCGTGGGTAGCACCTCAGCCTGATACACTCACACAGGCCAAAGCATCGCATGGTTTTTTCCATCAGAACGCACATACCCTGCAGAAACAGTTTCAGTTGATGCCAACTGAGGCCCGTGACATTGTCAAGTTGTGCGACGACTGTCACGCGCTTGCTGTGCAGTTGCCGGCGGGGGTAAACCCCAGGGGCCTTAGGGCCTTGGAGATTTGGCAGACTGACGTAACCCAAGTTGCTGAATTTGGCCGGCTCAAGTATGTGCATGTCACGGTGGACACCTTCTCCTCTGCCATGTGGGCTACCGCTCACACTGGAGGGAAGGGCCGCGATGTCATTGCCCACTGGAGGCAGGCCTTTGCCGTTCTGGGCATATCTTCTACTGTGAAGACCGACAATGGTCCTGCTTATGTCTCGAAAGAGGTGAGGCAGTGTCACGATCCACTCGTAGGAGCGGGGGTCATGATGGTTCGTTACTTTGAATCTCAGAGTGCAAAAGAAAACGGGGACAAGTATTTTTGCTTCAATCAAAATCAAAAGCACTTTATTGAGTGTCAACAACACGGTTATGCGATAGAGGAGAGAGAGAGAGAAGAAAGAAAGAGAGAGAGAGAGAGGAAAGGGGGGTATAGCTACCACGGCACGATGAGATCCTCGTTGTCCGGATCCGATGGATTTGTCTCGTCCGTAGGGAGATCTCGTAGGAGTACCTTTTGAGAGTCTCTTTATAGTCTTTTCGAAAGCGGGGAGCAGGTAACCAAGAGATGAGGCAATCCCTCCAGAGACGAGGGGCAAGTAGCCAGCAGGTGGGGAGTAAGGCCCATTGTTTTAGAGTACAGGTGCAGCTGTACAGGACATATCTTTCAGTTCTTTCCACCCTGGTAGCCGGGCCGTCACGGTTCCCACGGGTGTGTTCCAACACGCCTCTGCAGCACAGCTCTGCAGTGCACCTGGGCACCTAGCAGGCATCCCACCAAGATCTGGCTGGACTTCATTGTGCAGAAGTCCTTTCCCCCTCTTAGGGTCTCTGGGTTTTCGGCCTCTGCTTCTGTCGATGGTCATGAGGCAGACGAGGGATTTCCGTCCAGACTCTTACACCACCCCGTGGCTCACGATCATCGTCAGGAACCTGTAGCGTTGTCTCGATGTCTTCAGGACTCGGTAGTGTTGTCACAATGTCTTCAGGACTCTTCCGTGCCGGTAGCATACCCTGGAAAACAGAGACAAAAGAGAAAGAGAGAGAAGGGAAAAGAAAAGGAAAAGAAAACAAAAGAATAAGTAATTTTAATCACATAAAATTTTGTTTACATTTCAACAGGGCAACAATTGCCTTATTATAGTAAAATTACATTAATAATTTTTCAAATAAACCAGTTTAATTTCTTACTATAGCTTAAAATCATATTAATAATTAATTGAATCATTATACTTTAAAATTACATTAATACATCGTTACACCTTAAAATTAAATTAATTGATTCAATCACAAACAATAAAAAATACCTTAAAATTTCATTAATAATTGATTAAATTACACAGAGCAGTAAAATATTTATCCAATTTCTTATTACACCTTAGCTCGCCTTGCATCAATAATGGCAGGGGTGTCCACAGAGGATGAAACATCAACCAGATTATGCATATTCATTATGGATGTCAAGTATGCTACTCGTTTCATCATTCTCCAGTTCATGATATACTAAAATCAGGAGAACAATGATGGGATGACACAACTTATTCAGGACCCCTGTGGCAGTAGGTGACCACCCAAAAAGGGTATCCCACCAACTGTGGTCATCATCCTTTCTTACCCTTTCCAGAACACGATGCATTTCGTTTACATTGTGATGAACAGTTACCAAGGTCTTCTGTACGTTCTTCTTGATCATTTCCAAAATTTCGATTAAATACTGATGAAGCAACAATTGATTTACCAAGGTAAGGTTCATCCCAATGCGGATAGGCACAACTTGGTCTATCAGTGAGTAATTGGATTGCAAAAGGTGATAAGAAATAACTGGAGCTAAATAAGAAAAATCACATCCTATGATTTTAGTAAAATTGCAAACACAAAAATTCGAATGATTTTTAATATCCATTACTAAATTTTCTACAACTACTTGGTCACAAGCGGTTCTCAAGCATACGCATCCATTGCCTATATACACAAGCACTGTTTCAGGATTCTCTTTAGGATGAATTTCAAAATGACAGATATTCTGTTCTGTGTCTAAGCAAATGTCTTGAGCTCTAATTGCATTACTTTCACAGATGAAAGCTAGTTGTTCCCGGACAATACAAGTTTCCAAATCCACAGTTTGCCATTTTTTGATCAATTTGAAGGGCCCATTGCTTATGTTCAAAAGGATAAAGAATAGTTCCACCCCGATTCAGCCTCAATGCAATGATAGGGAATATTGAATGCACTGAAGCATTACATATGGTTAACATTCACTGAGTTAATATGTTTGATAACAACCACTGGTGGGTTAATGACAACTGCAGTGGTCGCTGTAATTTGGTTAAATCTCTAATTGTGAAAGCCAATTTATTCATTAGTACTTCTGAATCAATGCTATTCAAGATTCCCAATCCTGTTCCCACAACACTGGTTATGTCTCTTTGTGTTAAAAGATGAACAAGTTGGCTGAATTTCTGTGCATTAGCAATTTAACTTGTTTAAGAGACCATTCCTGGTCCTGATTATATTTGGTCCAATTTCAAAAATTTTCAGGCTTAGCATAACCGATGGTTGGGTGATAGGTATTACAACATCAACTTCAAGTCCCTCCCAGTATCTTGTATTGTTTTTACCACACATGATTTTATGGGAAAATTGTACTACAGCTAAGTTTAACAAAAAGTTCAGCAATCATCACCTCATGTTACCATAAAGGGAGGGAAAAAGCATTATTCTTGTCATCCAGCACAAGGGGGGTGCTTATACCATGATATGTAGCTGCTGCACTCAGTATGGGCTTTTCTATGGCGTTTATTTTAAATCTATAAATTCTTCACGTCCCTCGGAGTTCCCCTGAGAAAAGTAAACACAACAGAGCCTGCCGCCAAGGGGCAGAAAAGGTTAAAAAGATGGAATTATCCAGCGTGTATTTGTCCGATGCTCCTTTCCTAGGGCATCATAGGCTGTCCATGCTTTTTGCTGCCAAAAAGAAAGCCATTCAGTCCATTCCTTAAACACAGCATAGAAATAAGTATAGCTGCAAACAAGAAAAATATTCTGTACTTCCATTTGGAAAACACTCCAATCAGCTATCAGGTCGCCAACTTGGGCGTTGCCTTTCCCCTCTGTTTCACCGGAGGAAGTGTGGAGGGCTACCTTAATAACTGAGGCAGGTTTGTCTTGGCTGCTACTGAAGCCTTCTTGTATTGCCAGGTTTTTTACAGCTCCTTCAGTTATTGAGAAAGTGTTACAATTATGTTCAATCTGAGCATCCCACTTTCTAACTGAGGCCCTCTGGGCCACCCCGTCAGGTTGGGGGGTCCCGGTAGAAGCTGCCCTAATAACTTTGAAAGGGCCACTCAAAACAATTGGTTGTTGTTGTGCAATTTTCTCCACTTCTATCAGAGCTAAGCTAACCACAAACAGCCCCTTTTCCCAGATAGTGTATCTTTTTTCAGCATCTCTGAAGCCACAGGAGTGAAAACCAACAGGCCTTGTTGGGCCCTCTGGGCCTCGCTGCCAGATGTGCTCTGACAGCCCTGAGGAAGCAAACCCCCATTCCACTTGAAAAGGATCTGTAGGGTGAATAGGACCTAGGGCTTGGTGAACTGTTGCTTCAAAAATCAGCAATTGTAAAGCTTCTTCTCGAGAAGTATCCCATTCCCATTTCACCCCTTTTCTCAGCAAGTTATAAAGAGGTCTGGCAATTATGGAAAAATCAGGGATGTGTTTTCTCCAGAACACCAATAACCCCAAAGCATGTTGGAGATCTTTCCTAGATTCAGGCATTTTAATCTGATCTAAAAAGGTTACGGTTTCAGGTGGGATATCCTTCCACCAAATTCCCAAAAACCAGTTTACCTGGTTTTGAGGACAAAGTTGTTTTGGCTCGTTGCCTGGACTTTGAAGGAAAGGCTGCTTTGGCTCACTTCCCAGGCTCTGAGGGAAGGGTTGCTTAGGCTCACTTCCCAGACTTTGAGAAAGCAAGGGGGGTCCACTATTTTCTGGGTTTTCACTATGAGGGACCCCAATGTCCCTGCTAGCTAGTGTTTTCTCTGATTTCTCTTATGGGGTTTTTACAGGTCCACATTTTCTATTGTAATTAATCAGATCTTTTGCAACCTCACTACATGTATAAACTTTGCGACCACTGGCAGGTGAATTCGAGTGCGAACCCGACAGCTGAGAGGATGTAGAATTTGGGGCATTCCCAGGATCAGTAGATCCAGTTTGATCTGTCGGGTTTTCAAGGAATTTTTCCAGCTTCTCCACGGGACCCACAAACGTTATGGTTTTCTGTAAGACAATCGCTGTGGGTTTGAGTGATTCTGGGAGACCCCGAATTAAAGGGGTCTTCATTTCAGGTTTCACAGACAGTTGCATAGGGGATTCATATTCAGGAATCAACTTCTTTTCGTGTATCCTTTGCAGACAAGCGGCTTTGTGAACGCTTTCTAGAAGTTGATCAGGGGTACTAACAATAGCTAAAGGGTCTCCCCTTTCTGGAGGATTCAGTCCCCCAGCCCAGAAAGTTGCATGCTGAGTTGGGGACGAGGTGTTATGTTTGTCTCCTGTTGTTAAGAAAACACCAAGTCCCCAATATATACTGGCCTCCTGTTCAGTCAAATGAATTTGGTCTCCTCCGGTGAGTGACACTTGGAAGACATATTCTGTTTTAATTAAAGGTGTCATAGGAGGACAGCAGTTTTCCCCACAATTTTTTACTTGCTGTAATTCTTTGTGGGGGTAAAGTGATTCCTTTTCCTTTGTGTCTTGTGGTGGATCGGTGTTCCTTGAGTTTTTAAGACATTTTTCTCTCAAGAGATCTTGTAACAAGAGAGTGTAACTCCTTTTTTCCTCTAATTGTTTCTGCAAAACTTCCACCAAGTTTTGGAGAGAGTCTATTATTGTTTCCTGTTCACTGCACCGCTTATAGTGGTGATCTATAGCCGATGTAAGGCATGCTCCTAGGACAGAGCAAATTACAGCTTTATCTCGGCCAAGTCTGAATTTTGACCCACGCTGTAAAGAGTGAATTCTATCAATCACATTTTACTAAATTGAACCAGTTGTTTTGTGCCCACTCTTCCCCTCCTGGAGAGGGTCTGGCATTGTGTTTTGCTAACAAGGCATAAAATGCAGCTGTGTCTTTTGTTTTAGTGTTTGAGGTCATGTTTTCGAAGGGATAGTGAAATCCACTTTAGGGAGGTAAAACTTAGTTGCATCCACAGTCCCGAGAACCGGGCTGTGTTTCCCTTTGTTGAAGGTTGGACCTAGTTCTTTTCCTCAGGAATTTTTTCTCCCATGGGTTGCTAAGACACAAATGACTGAGTACTTAAGAGAAACAAAGCACAAGGCTAGAGCCTTTCTCCTTGGCAGGGTGGGGCAAAATTGCCCCTCATGGAAGCCGGGCCTGACAACGTGAGATTTGGAGAGACTGAAAAGCAAGGGCAGGGGGGAGGTCACGCTCTCTTGCTCGGGACCCTCGGAGCTGGACAGTCGGAGCTGCTGTCTGCTGAACCCACGGCCCCTGAGAAGCCAGCGCGGAGCTGCCGGTCTGTCTGCTGTGAGTCTCTGCCCTCTGCCCCATCTGGAGCCGACCTGCCTGCCACCAGCCCGCTTTTCTCCGCTACATTGTAGCGGGGTTTTTCCCTGCACGTGGAGACCCCTTACCGTCCCAGCTCCCTGTGTCCGGGGATCCTGCTGTAGCACCGACACCAGCTGCCCCTCCCGAGGGTCTGTGGAGCAAAGGCTCTCCTCCATCCCTCCGTGCCTCGGGCAGTCGCCATTCGCCGTGTGCTACCTGAGCTCACGCCGGAGCGCCCCCTGCAGGCACCGGGGAATCACCGCACCCAGAGCGCCCCTGCAGGCTGTGACTGGAACTGCACCCAAGGGAAAGGTGCCTGAAGCCGAGCAGGCTGCCACTGGGTTTCTGGTTCTGTTTGTTGGTCAGCGTTATAGTTGTTGTTATTTGTTATCCTTGTTTTAGATAGTAGTAAAGAACTGTTATTCCTATTCCCATATCTTTGCCTGAGAGCCTCTTGATTTCAAATTTATAATAATTCGGAGGGAGAGGGGTTACAGTTTCCCATTCCAAGGGAGGCTCCTGCCTTCCTTAACAGACACCTGTCCTTCAAACCAGGACAGATTTTGGCGCCCAACAGTGGGGCACGACGTCATCGAGGGGAAAAAGGATAACAGTTCTTGTGTAACGCAGTTTTTGTGTGCTAGATATAGGAACCTCATTAGGTTGCACCATGTGGTCTAGCTTATTCCGGTTCGTATGGCAAGTGGTCACAGCTGTTCCTCTCCCATTTGCAGCCCCATATCTAAACATGGGCCCTATAACTAAGGCTACAGTGGCTGTTATACAGTTTGTGTCATGGGTCAATAAGGTGAGGAATTCATGGATTTTCAACTTCCTCTGGAAGGCAGGCATGTGGATTCACATCTACCACACACTAATGACATGTTTTCAGGGTTACTTTAATAATGGTACCTACTGCGAGGAAGTGACACCAAAAGAAATGTTCTCACAACCCTTCACCCAGCTCTTTGCGCCTATCCCGCCAATCTTTGAGGGGTTCAAATCTTCTCTAAATGCTAATGATACCATACAGTGGGTGGTGTTGCTGATAGTCCTACTCTATTTAGCATTCAGGGATAAAGGAGGTCTGACTTGGATAACCACTCTGACATCTACCCCAGACAATAGAGATGGAGCCCCAGAACCTGACATGGCCCCAAAGACTAAGGATGCTGCCACAGAAACTGATCTGGCCCCGGAAACTAGGGATGCTGCCACAGAACCTGACACGGCCCCAGAAACTAGGGATGTGGCCACAGAACCTGACATTGCCCCAGAGACTAGGGACGTAGCCACAGAACCTGACATGGCCCCAGAAACTAGGGACACCATCCCAGAACCTGACATTGCCCCAGACACTAGGGATGTTGCTACAGAGTCTGGCCCGGTCCCACAACCCACCTCAGAAACAACCCACCCGGATTGGGTGGGAGTCCTGGTGAAAGAGATACGCGAGATAGGCCAAGTGCTGAAGGAATACACTTGCCCAGCTGGTGGGAAACCCTTCCCCTACCCCAAAGAGAGAGAGTCTAATGAGGCAGCAGAGGAACCCAGGGACACTATCACCGCTCAGGCTCCAGTCAGATCAGAGGGGCAGCCACAGCCAGTAGCAGTTGCCCCTGTGGAAAAGAGGAAGACTAAGGTCAAACCAGAGCAGCCAGTGAGTAATGATGGGGAAGCAGGGCCCTCTCAACCAGTAGGGAGGCCAAGGATTGAAATCACTACCGAGTCCCTGGAGTATGACAGTCTCCGTAATCTACGAAAAGACATTGTGCGACGGGGTCGTGAGCCTTTTACAACCTAGTTACTGCAGGTCTGGGACCTTATGGGTATAGGCGTGCAGCTGGATAGTATTGAGGCAAGGCAGCTGGGACCCTTGTCCCATGACTCAGGGGTTGATCAGGTATTTAGAAAAGATGACGGGCCCCTGTCTCTCTCGGAACAGCTTTTAATAAGTGTAAGAGAGAGGTTTGTCAACAGAGAGAGAATGCAGGAGTATCATCATAGAAGACCATAGAAGACCCTTGAGGAGGGAATCCAACAGCTGAGGGAGGTGGCAATATTGGAAGTACTCTTTGGGAGGGATGGACAACATGATAATGACCCCGACAAGGTCAAGTGTACAGGGCAAATGTTGTGGAATCTGGCAAAGCTAGGACCCTCCCAATACACCATCTTCATTGCAACAATTAATGCTGATGACAACCGAGAGACAGTGGGCTCCATAGCCGCCAAAGTCAAGAATTATGATAGCATGATTTTGAAGGTTGGATCTAGTTCTTTTCCTCAGGAATTTTTCTCCCATGGGTTGCTAGGACACAAATGACTGGGTACTTAAGAGAAACAAAGCACAAGGCTAGAGCCTTTCTCCGTGGCAGGGTGGGGCAAAATTGCCCCTCACGGAAGCAGAGCCTGGTACCGCGAGATTTGGAGAGACTGAAAAGCAAGGGCAGAGGGAGGTCACGCCCTCTTGCTCGGGACCCTCGGAGCTGGACGGTCGGAGCTGCTGTCTGCTGAACCCCCGGCCCCTGAGAAGCCAGCGCGGAGCTGCCGGTCTGTCTGCTGTGAGTCTCTGCCCTCTGCCCCATCCGGAGCCGACCTGCCTGCCACCAGCCCGCTTTTTCTCCGCTACATTGTAGCGGGGTTTTTCCCTGCACGTGGAGACCCCTTACCGTCCCAGCTCCCTGTGTCCCGGGATCCTGCTGTGGCACCAACACCAGCTGCCCCTCCCGAGGGTCTGTGGAGCAAGGGCTCTCCTCCATCCCTCCGTGCTTTGGGCAGTCGCCATTCGCCGTGTGCTACCTGAGCTCACGCCGGAGCGCCCCCTGCAGCCACCGGGGAATCACCGCACCCAGAGCGCCCCTACAGGCTGTGACTGGAACTGCACCAAAGGGAAAGGTGCCTGAAGCCGAGCAGGCTGCCACTGGGTTTCTGGTTCTGTTTGTTGGTCAATGTTATAGTTGTTGTTATTTGTTATCCTTTGTTTTAGATATTAGTAAAGAACTGTTATTCCTATTCCCATATCTTTGCCTGGGAGCCTTTATAATAATTCGGAGGGAGAGGGGTTACAGTTTCCCATTCCAAGGGAGGCTCCTGCCTTCCTTAACAGACACCTGTCCTTCAAACCAGGACAGATTTTGGTGCCCAACAGTGGGGCACGACGTCATCGAGGGGAAAAAGGATAACAGTTCTTGAGTAACGCAGTTTTTGTGTGCTGGATATAGGAACCTCATTAGGTTGCACCATGTGGTCTAGCTTATTCCGGTTCGTATGGCAAGTGGTCACAGCTGTTTCTCTCCCATTTGCAGCCCCATATCTAAACATGGGCCCTATAACTAAGGCTACAGTGGCTGTTATACAGTTTGTGTCATGGGTCAATAAGGTGAGGAATTCATGGATTTTCAACTTCCTCTGGAAGGCAGGCATGTGGATTCACAGCTACCACACGCTAATGACATGTTTTCAGGGTTACTTTAATAATGGTACCTACTGCGAGGAAGTGACACCAAAAGAAATGTTCTCACAACCCTTCACCCAGCTCTTTGGGCCTATCCCGCCAATCTTTGAGGGGTTCAAATCTTCTCTAAATGCTAATGATACCATACAGTGGGTGGCATTGCTGATAGTCCTACTCTATTTAGCATTCAGGGATAAAGGAGGTCTGACTTGGATAACCACTCTGACATCTACCCCAGACAATAGGGATGAGGCCCCAGAACCTGACATGGCCCCAAAGACTAGGGATGCTGCCACAGAAACTGACCTGGCCCCGGAAACTAGGGATGCTGCCACAGAACCTGACACGGCCCCAGAGACTAGGGATGTAGCCACAGAACCTGACATTGCCCCAGA
>JAVTVJ010004058.1:0-14365 GCA_034509425.1 Eopsaltria australis
GCGGCCGGGGCAGCGAAGCTGACTTCAGGCGTGGGGAGACGTCCCCAAGGACCCGCGGTTACTATGGAAACCGTCGCAAAGGTCGTGAGTTTACTTTATAAGCAGTGGGGTATTAAGTGTAAGCTCAAGGATTTTTATATTGCTATTGCAAAACTCCTGGAGCTTGGGGCGATTGAGCTTCCAGCAGAAATATTACACCCGGAGGTGGGGGGGAAATGTACCAATGTTTTAGCCGAGGATACTAAATCCTCGGGCAGCGGCAAAAGTCTCAAAGCGTGGGGTAAAGTAGAAACGGCTTTACGCCAAGCGCTGGAACAACAAGAGACTTGGAAAGCTGCACGTGCATGTTTATTAGCTACTCCTAAGCTGGGGGTAGGAGCAATAACACAGACCGATCCCGAGACCGGTCTATCTGAGAGCGGGGGTTCGCGGGGACCGGGCGCACTTCCCTCCTCCCCGGACCCGAATCCAAACGCCCCGGGGCCCCCAGAAAACCTCCCGACCCTTCCGCCGAGCCCGCCGGATCCACCCCCTCCCGCAGAAACTTCCCAAACGTCCGCGGTTTCCCCAACCGTCCCTCCGCCGCCGGTTAGCGATCCAACGCTGGAAGCGCAGCAATACGCGCGATCTTTTTGGGAGGGAATGGCAACCGAAGCCAGGGAAACCGAGAGGGCAGCTAGAGAAGACGCGCGGGTGAACCCCCCTCCCCCGCCCTATGCAGTTCAAAATGGCGCGGGCGACCAAGGAGATGGGCGGGGCCAGGGTTTCAGCGGCGGGAACGAGAACCATTGTGAGTGTTCGCTGCTGCGCATGCGCGGGAAGAGGGAGCTGCAAACGCGCGGGCACGGGAGAGCGGCAGAGAGCGCATGCCCAGTCAAGAGCCGTGCTCAATGCCGTAACCATTTCAGGGAGAGCCCTCCCCTTGCGGGAGGCAGGGCAAGCCCAGGGGGCGGGACCGGCACCACCCCCGGGGGGAGGAGCGGGGCCGGAGCCGCAAGAAAAGCCACGGAATCCCGGAAGTGCTCTGGCAGTTGACTTCCGGCTCTGAGTCCGACAACAGCTTCCGCTAGCTTTACTGAGTTATCAGAACTGACGGGGACACAGAGTCGGAACGAAGAGAGCTATCAAATTTGAAAACGAAAACAAATAAAGTTTTGAATTACGCCAGAAAGCAATCACAATACACATTCACCGACTAGAGAAAGATAAAAATAGCCTGTGCAGAATGGGTGCCCTCGGCTACAGTTCATGCTTTCCCGGTGAGGGCCACTGGGCAAGACGGAACACTGATACCCTGATCGGTCATGCAGATGCCTCCCAGATAAGTAGTTTAGCAGAGTCTGACTCTAACCCAGTCTTTCGTATGTTAGAAGCTACCTTTCTTTCCCTGAACGAATCCAACCCGAACCTAACTGATTCCTGCTGGCTTTGCTATGATGTTAAACCCCCCTTCTACGAAGGAGTCGCTTTAAATATCCCCTTCAGTTACTCCACAGCCGACTCCCCTCACCAGTGCAGGTTGGATACTCCCCGCAGAGGACTCACCCTGAGTCAAGTCACGGGTCAGGGCAGATGTTTTGGCAATGCAACCTTAGCAAAGAAAGGCAACATCTGCACCAAAGTTGTCAAGCCCAACAGAAAGAATAAGTGGGTTGTTCCATCCGCATCTGGGATGTGGGTTTGTCAGCGATCTGGAGTGAGTCCTCGTGTGTCTCTTGCCAAATTCAATGATTCCACTGACTTTTGTGTCCAAGTTCTAATTGTTCCTAGGGTCCTGTACCATACAGACGAAGAGATGTACAACCTCTTTGAGAAACCCGACCGGCTCCACAAAAGAGAACTGATAACAGGTGTAACTATTGCAATGCTGCTCGGCCTGGGAGCAGCCGGAACGGCCACGGGTGTCTCAGCTCTTGCGACCCAACACCACGGACTGTCTCAGCTACAAATGACCATCGATGAGGACTTGCAGAGGATCGAGAAATCCATCTCCTTTCTAGAGAAATCAGTTTCTTCACTCTCAGAAGTGGTCTTGCAGAACAGGCGAGGATTGGACCTCTTGTTCATGCAACCAGGAGGCTTGTGTGCTGCCTTGAAAGAGGAATGCTGCTTTTTTGCAGACCACACAGGAGTCGTCAGAGACTCCATGGCAGAGCTCCGAGATAGGCTAGCTCGGAGACAGAAAGACAGGGAAGCCCAACAGAGCTGGTTTGAGTCCTGGTTCAAACAATCACCATGGCTCACCACACTAATTTCCGCCTTGGTAGGTCCATTGGCAATGTTGCTTTTAGTTTTTACCTTTGGACCATGCCTGCTGAACAAACTAGACTCTTTTATCCAGACCCGTCTGGAACGGGCCAACATTCTGTTTTTAGAACATCAACAAATGCTGTAATCCAAACTGTAAACACTGCCAATCGCAAGACTTTTCTAACTTGCCTTGCAAAATCTACTCAGGTATACCAAACCCCTTTTCCCTTGTCAAGTTACTACCTCGTACCTCACTTCAGTGCATATACCTATGACTACCTCATTCATTTGTGAAGATAGGGGGGGGAAGTGTGGTAGATAGGGACAGGCGGACGGAAGATCTCGCGATGTGACGGAAAGCAAAGGGCAGCAGTGAATGTCCCTCCCTTCATTCCTGCATGATAAGAGATCACCCAAAGTATGCAACCCCTACTGAACCCAGTAGTTTTCCACTCCTTACTAACCCTAGCTATCCCACCGTCCCCTTTCTGTTGTAGTGAAGCCCCCTAGACTATTTAACCTCATGAGATAAGATAATACACGCCATTTGACCATCCACCACATTGGTGTCTGTGTGTCTGTGGACCGAGTGGCTCGGGTGAGGCCGGGCTGCCGTGCTGTCGTTCTTGAACCAGGTCGCCTGCCTTCATAGCAGAGGGCAACATAGTGGTGCCGAAACCCGGGAAGAAGAAGAGCTCGCGCAACGGGATTCACCTGGACAAGAGGCAGCGGCTGGAGCAGCCAAGCTGACTTCCGGTGGGGCACACGTCCCCAAAGAACCCGCGGTCACTATGGAGACCGTCGCAAAGGTCGTGAGTCTACTTTATAAGCAGTGGGGTATTAAGTGTAAGCTCAAGGATTTTTATATTGCTATTGCAAAACTCCTGGAGCTTGGGGCGATTGAGCGTCCAGCAGAAATATTACACCCGGAGGTGGGGGGGAAATGTACCAATGTTTTAGCCGAGGATACTAAATCCTCGGGCAGCGGCAAAAGTCTCAAAGCGTGGGGGAAAGTAGAAACGGCTTTACGCCAAGCGCTGGAACAACAAGAGACTTGGAAAGCTGCACGTGCATGTTTATTAGCTACTCCTAAGCTGGGGGTAGGAGCACTAACACAGACCGACCCCGAGAGCGGTCTATCTGAGAGCGGGGGTTCGCGGGGACCGGGCGCGCGCCCTATGCAGTTCAAAATGGCGCGGGCGACCAAGGAGATGGGCGGGGCCAGGGTTTCAGCGGCGGGAACGAGCAACCATTGCGAGTGTTCGCTGCTGCGCATGCGCGGGAAGAGGGAGCTGCAAACACGCGGGCACAGGAGAGCGGCAGAGAGCGCATGCCCAGTCAAGAGCCGTGCTCAATGCCGTTACCATTTCAGGGAGAGCCCTCCCCTTGCGGGAGGCAGGGCAAGCCCAGGGGGCGGGACCGGCACCACCCCCGGGGGGAGGAGCGGGGCCGGAGCCGCAAGAAAAGGCACCGAATCCCGGACGTGCTCTGGCAGTTGACTTCCGGCTCTGAGTCCGACAACAGCTCCGCTAGCTTTACTGAGTTATCAGAAACTGACGGGGACACAGAGTCGGAAGAAGCAGAGCTATCACAATTTGAAACGAAAACAAATAAATTTTTGAATTACGCCAGAAAGCAATCACAATACAAATTCACCGACTAGAGAAAGATAAAAATAGCCTGTGCAGAATGGGTGCCCTCGGCTACAGTTCATGCTTTCCGGGTGAGGGCCACTGGGCAAGACGGAACACTGATACCCTGATCGGTCATGCAGATGCCTCCCAGATAAGTAGTTTAGCCGAGTCTGACTCTAACCCAGTCTTTCATATGGTAGAAGCTACCTTTCTTTCCCTGAACGAATCCAACCCGAACCTAACTGATTCCTGCTGGCTTTGCTATGATGTTAAACCCCCCTTCTACGAAGGAGTCGCTTTATATATCCCCTTCAGTTACTCCACAGCCGACTCCCCTCACCAGTGCAGGTGGG
Source organism: Eopsaltria australis (assembly GCA_034509425.1). Taxonomy (NCBI): domain Eukaryota; kingdom Metazoa; phylum Chordata; class Aves; order Passeriformes; family Petroicidae; genus Eopsaltria; species Eopsaltria australis. Next base: position 4,238 of record JAVTVJ010004058.1, read on the forward strand.
ATACTCCCCGCAGAGGAATCACCCTGAGTCAAGTCACGGGTCAGGGCAGATGTTTTGGCAATGCAACCTTAGCAAAGAAAGGAAACATCTGCACCAAAGTTGTCAAGCCCAACAGAAAGAATAAGTGGGTGGTTCCATCTGCATCTGGGATGTGGGTTTGTCAGCGATCTGGAGTGAGTCCTTGTGTGTCTCTTGCCAAATTCAATGATTCCACTGACTTTTGTGTCCAAGTTCTAATAGTTCCTAGGGTCCTGTACCATACAGACGAAGAGATGTACCACCTCTTTGAGAAACCCGACCGGCTCCACAAAAGAGAACTGATAACAGGTGTAACTATTGCAATGCTGCTCGGCCTGGGAGCAGCCGGAACGGCCACTGGTGTCTCAGCTCTTGCGACCCAACACCAAGGACTGTCTCAGCTACAAATGACCATCGATGAGGACTTGCAGAGGATCGAGAAATCCATCTCCTTTCTAGAGAAATCAGTTTCTTCACTCTCAGAAGTGGTCTTGCAGAACAGGCGAGGATTGGACCTCTTGTTCAAGCAACAAGGAGGCTTGTGTGCTGCCTTGAAAGAGGAATGCTGCTTTTTTGCAGACCACACAGGAGTCGTCAGAGACTCCATGGCAGAGCTCCGAGATAGGCTAGCTCGGAGACGGAAAGACAGGGAAGCCCAACAGAGCTGGTTTGAGTCCTGGTTCAATCAATCACCATGGCTCACCACACTAATTTCCGCCTTGGTAGGTCTATTGGCAATGTTGCTTTTAGTTTTTACCTTTGGACCATGCCTGCTGAACAAACTAGTCTCTTTCATCCAGACCCGTCTGGAACGGGCCAACATTCTGTTTTTAGAACATCAACAAATGCTGTAATCCAAACTGTAAACACTGCCAATCGCAAGACTGTCTAACTTGCCTTGCGAAATCTACTCAGGTATACAAAACCCCTTTTCCCTTGTCAAGTTACTACCTCGTACCTCACTTCAGTGCATATACCTATGACTACCTCATTCATTTGTGAAGAAAGGGGGGGGGAAGTGTGGTAGATAGGGACAGGCGGACGGAAGATCTCGCGATGTGACGGAAAGCAAAGGGCAGCAGTGAATGTCCCTCCCTTCATTCCTGCATGATAAGAGATCACCCAAAGTATGCAACCCCGACTGAACCCAGTAGTTTTCCACTCCTTACTAACCCTAGCTATCCCACCGTCCCCTTTCTGTTGTAGTGAAGCCCCCTAGACTATTTAACCTCATGAGATAAGATAATAAACGCCATTTGACCATCCACCACATTGGTGTCTGTGGACCGAGTGGCTCGGGTGAGGCCGGGCTGCCGTGCTGTCGTTCATGAACCAGGTCGCCTGCCTTCATAGCAGAGGGCAACATAGTGGTGCCGAAACCCGGGAAGAAGAAGAGCTCGCGCAACAGGATTCACCTGGACAAGAGGCAGCGGCCAGGGCAGCCAAGCTGACTTCCGGTGGGGCAGACGTCCCCAAAGGACCTGCGGTCACTATGGAGACCGTCGCAAAGGTCGTGAGTCTACTTTATAAGCAGTGGGGTATTATGTGTAAGCTCAAGGATTTTTATATTGCTATTGCAAAACTCCTGGAGCTTGGGGCGATTGAGCGTCCAGCAGAAATATTACACCCGGAGGTGGGGGGGAAATGTACCAATGTTTTAGCTGAGGATACTAAATCCTCGGGCAGCGGCAAAAGTCTCAAAGCGTGGGGGAAAGTAAAAACGGCTTTACGCCAAGCGCTGGAACAACAAGAGACTTGGAAAGCTGCACGTGCATGTTTATTAGCTACTCCTAAGCTGGGGGTAGGAGCAATAACACAGACCGACCCCGAGAGCGGTCTATCTGAGAGCGGGGGTTCGTGGAGACCGGGCGCGCTTCCCTACTCACCGGACCCGAATCCAAACGCCCCGGGGCCCCCAGAAAACTTCCCGACCCGTCCGCCGACCCCGCCGGATCCACCCCCTCCCGCAGAAACTTCCCAAACGTCCGCGGTTTCCCCAACCGTCCCTCCGCCGCCGGTTAGCGATCCAACGCTGGAAGCGCAGCAATACGCGCGATCTTTTTGGGAGGGAATGGCAACCGAAGCCAGGGAAACCGAGGGCAGCTAGAGAAGAAGCGCGGGTGAAGCCCCCTCCCACGCCCTATGCAGTTCAAAATGGCGCGGGCGACCAAGGAGATGGGCGGGGCCAGGGTTTCAGCGGCGGGAACGAGCAACGATTGTGAGTGTTCGCTGCTGCGCATGCGCGGGAAGAGGGAGCTGCAAACGCGCGGGCACGGGAGAGCGGCAGAGAGCGCATGCCCAGTCAAGAGCCGTGCTCAATGCCATTATCATTTAAAGGAGAGCCCTCCCCTTGCGGGAGGCAGGGCAAGCCCAGGGGGCGGGACCGGCACCACCCCCGGGGGGAGGAGCGGGGCCGGAGCCGCAAGAAAAGGCACCGAACCCCGGAAGTGCTCTGGCAGTTCACTTCCGGCTCTGAGTCCGACAACAGCTCCGCTAGCTTTACTGAGTTATCAGAAACTGACGGGGACACAGAGTCGGAAGAAGCAGAGCTATCACAATCTGAAACGAAAACAAATAAAGTTTTGAATTACGCCAGAAAGCAATCACAACACAAATTCACCGACTAGAGAAAGATAAAAATAGCCTGTGCAGAATGGGTGCCCTCGGCTACAGTTCATGCTTTCCCGGTGAGGGCCACTGGGCAAGACGGAACACTGTTACCCTGATCGGTCATGCAGATGCCTCCCAGATAAGTAGTTTAGCTGAGTCTGACTCTAACCCAGTCTTTCGTATGTTAGAAGCTACCTTTCTTTCCCTGAACGAATCCGACCCGAACCTAACTGATTCCTGCTGGCTTTGCTATGATGTCAAACCCCCCTTCTACGAAGGAGTCGCTTTAAATATCCCCTTCAGTTACTCCACAGCCGACTCCCCTCACCAGTGCAGGTGGGATACTCCCCGCAGAGGAAACACCCTGAGTCAAGTCACGGGTCAGGGCAGATGTTTTGGCAATGCAACCTTAGCAAAGAAAGGCAACATCTGCACCAAAGTTGTCAAGCCCAACAGAAAGAATAAGTGGGTGGTCCCATCCGCATCTGGGATGTGGGTTTGTCAGCGATCTGGAGTGAGTCCTCGTGTGTCTCTTGCCAAATTCAATGATTCCACTGACTTTTGTGTCCAAGTTCTAATTGTTCCTAGGGTCCTGTACCATACAGATGAAGAGATGTACCACCTCTTTGAGAAACCCGACCGGCTCCACAAAAGAGAACTGATAACAGGTGTAACTATTGCAATGCTGCTCGGCCTGGGAGCAGCCAGAACGGCCACGGGTGTCTCAGCTCTTGCGACCCAACACCAAGGACTGTCTCAGCTACAAATGACCATCGATGAGGACTTGCAGAGGATCGAGAAATCCATCTCCTTTCTAGAGAAATCAGTTTCTTCACTCTCAGAAGTGGTCTTGCAGAACAGGCGAGGATTTGACCTCTTGTTCATGCAACAAGGAGGCTTGTGTGCTGCCTTGAAAGAGGAATGCTGCTTTTTTGCAGACCACACAGGAGTCGTCAGAGACTCCATGGCAGAGCTCCTAGATAGGCTAGCTCGGAGACAGAAAGACAGGGAAGCCCAACAGAGCTGGTTTGAGTCCTGGTTCAATCAATCACCATGGCTCACCACACTAATTTCCGCCTTGGTAGGTCCATTGGCAATGTTGCTTTTAGTTTTTACCTTTGGACCATGCCTGCTGAACAAACTAGTCTCTTTCATCCAGACCCGTCTGGAACGGGCCAACATTCTGTTTTTAGAACATCAACAAATGCTGTAATCCAAACTGTAAACACTGCCAATCGCACGACTGTCTAACTTGCCTTGCGAAATCTACTCAGGTATACCAAACCCCTTTTCCCTTGTCAAGTTACTACCTCGTACCTCACTTCAGTGCATATACCTATGAATACCTCATTCATTTGTGAAGAAAGGGGGGGGAAGTGTGGTAGATAGGGACAGGCGGACGGAAGATCTCGCGATGTGACGGAAAGCAAAGGGCAGCAGTGAATGTCCCTCCCTTCATTCCTGCATAAGAGATCACCCGAAGTATGCAACCCCTACTGAACCCAGTAGTTTTCCACTCCTTACTAACCCTAGCTATCCCACCGTCCCCTTTCTGTTGTAGTGAAGCCCCCTAGACTATTTAACCTCATGAGATAAGATAATACACGCCATTTGACCATCCACCACATTGGTGTCTGTGTGTCTGTGGACCGAGTAGCTCGGGTGAGGCCGGGCTGCCGTGCTGTCGTTCTTGAACCAGGTCGCCTGCCTTCATAGCAGAGGGCAACATAGTGGTGCCGAAACCCGGGAAGAAGAAGAGCTCACGCAACAGGATTCACCTGGACAAGAGGCAGCGGCCAGGGCAGCCAAGCTGACTTCCGGTGGGGCAGACGTCCCCAAAGGACCTGCGGTCACTATGGAGACCGTCGCAAAGGTCGTGAGTCTACTTTATAAGCAGTGGGGTCTTAAGTGTAAGCTCAAGGATTTTTATATTGCTATTGCAAAACTCCTGGAGCTTGGGGCGATTGAGCGTCCAGCAGAAATATTACACCCAGAGGTGTGGGGGAAATGTACCAATGTTTTAGCAGAGGACACAAAGTCGTCGGGCAGCGGTAGAAGTCTCAAAGCGTGGGGGAAAGTAGAAACGGCTTTACGCCAAGTGCTGGAACAACAAGAGACTTGGAAAGCTGCACGTGCATGTTTATTAGCTACTCCTAAGCTGGGGGTAGGAGCAATAACACAGACCGACCCCGAGAGCGGTCTATCTGAGAGCGGGGGTTCGCGGGGACCGGGCGCGCTTCCCTACTCACCGGACCCGAATCCAACCGCCCCGGGGCCCCCAGAAAACTTCCCGACCCGTCCGCCGACCCCGCCGGATCCACCCCCTCCCGCAGAAACTTCCCAAACGTCCGCGGTTTCCCCAACCGTCCCTCCGCCGCCGGTTAGCGATCCAACGCTGGAAGCGCAGCAATACGCGCGATCTTTTTGGGAGTGAATGGCAACCGAAGCCAGGGAAACCGAGAGGGCAGCTAGAGAAGAAGCGCGGGTGAACCCCCCTCTCCCGCCCTATGCAGTTCAAAATGGCGCGGGCGACCAAGGAGATGGGCGGGGCCAGGGTTTCAGCGGCGGGAACGAGCAACCATTGCGAGTGTTCGCTGCTGCGCATGCGCGGGAAGAGGGAGCTGCAAACACGCGGGCACAGGAAAGCGGCAGAGAGCGCATGCCCAGTCAAGAGCCGTGCTCAATGCCGTTACCATTTCAGGGAGAGCCCTCCCCTTGCGGGAGGCAGGGCAAGCCCAGGGGGTGGGACCGGCACCCCCCCCGGGGGGAGGAGCGGGGCCGGAGCCGCAAGAAAAGGCACGGAATCCCGGAAGTGCTCTGGCAGTTGACTTCCGGCTCTGAGTCCGACAACAGCTCCGCTAGCTTTACTGAGTTATCAGAAACTGACGGGGACACAGAGTCGGAAGAAGCAGAGCTATCACCATCTGAAACGAAAACAAATAAAGTTTTGAATTACGCCAGAAAGCAATCACAATACAAATTCACCGACTAGAGAAAGATAAAAATAGCCTGTGCAGAATGGGTGCCCTCGGCTACAGTTCATGCTTTCCGGGTGAGGGCCACTGGGCAAGACGGAACACTGATACCCTGATCGGTCATGCAGATGCCTCCCAGATAAGTAGTTTAGCCGAGTCTGACTCTAACCCAGTCTTTCATATGGTAGAAGCTACCTTTCTTTCCCTGAACGAATCCAACCCGAACCTAACTGATTCCTGCTGGCTTTGCTATGATGTTAAACCCCCCTTCTACGAAGGAGTCGCTTTAAATATCCCCTTCAGTTACTCCACAGCCGACTCCCCTCACCAGTGCAGGTGGGAAACTCCCCGCAGAGGAATCACCCTGAGTCAAGTCACGGGTCAGGGCAGATGTTTTGGCAATGCAACCTTAGCAAAGAAAGGCAACATCTGCACCAAAGTTGTCAAGCCCACCAGAAAGAATAAGTGGGTGGTTCCATCCGCATCTGGGATGTGGGTTTGTCAGCGATCTGGAGTGAGTCCTCGTGTGTCTCTTGCCAAATTCAATGATTCCACTGACTTTTGTGTCCAAGTTCTAATGGTTCCTAGGGTCCTGTACCATACAGACGAAGAGATGTACCACCTCTTTGAGAAACCCGACCGGCTCCACAAAAGAGAACTGATAACAGGTGTAACTATTGCAATGCTGCTCGGCCTGGGAGCAGCCGGAACGGCCACGGGTGTCTCAGCTCTTGCGACCCAACACCAAGGGCTGTCTCAGCTACAAATGACCATCGATGAAGACTTGCAGAGGATCGAGAAATCCATTTCCTTTCTAGAGAAATCAGTTTCTTCACTCTCAGAAGTGGTCTTGCAGAACAGGCGAGGATTGGACCTCTTGTTCATGCAACAAGGAGGCTTGTGTGCTGCCTTGAAAGAGGAATGCTGCTTTTTTGCAGACCACACAGGAGTCGTCAGAGACTCCTTGGCAGAGCTCCAAGATAGGCTACCTCGGAGACGGAAAGATAGGGAAGCCCAACAGAGCTGGTTTGAGTCCTGGTTCAACCAATCACCATGGCTCACCACACTAATTTTTGTCTTGGTAGGTCCATTGGCAATGTTGCTTTTAGTTTTTACCTTTGGACCATGCCTGCTGAACAAACTAGTCTCTTTCATCCAGACCCGTCTGGAACGGGCCAACATTCTGTTTTTAGAACATCAACAAATGCTGTAATCCAAACTGTAAACACTGCCAATCGGGAGACTTTCTAACTTGCCTTGCGAAATCTACTCAGGTATACCAAACCCCTTTTCCCTTGTCAAGTTACTACCTCGTACCTCACTTCAGTGCATATACCTATGACTACCTCATTCAATTGTGAAGAAAGGGGGGGGAAGTGTGGTAGATAGGGACAGGCGGACGGAAGATCTCGCGATGTGACGGAAAGCAAAGGGCAGCAGTGAATGTCCCTCCCTTCATTCCTGCATGATAAGAGATCACCCGAAGTATGCAACCCCTACTGAACCCAGTAGTTTTCCACTCCTTACTAACCCTAGCTATCCCACCGTCCCTTTTCTGATGTAGTGAAGCCCCCTAGACTATTTAACCTCATGAGATAAGATAATAAACGCCATTTGACCATCCACCACATTGGTGTTCGTGTGTCGTGGACCGAGTAGCTCGGGTGAGGCCGGGCTGCCGTGCTGTCGTTCTTGAACCAGGTCGCCTGCCTTCATAGCAAGAAGGCAACATAGTGGTGCCGAAACACAGGAAGAAGAAAGAGCTTGGGCTACGGGATTCACCTGGACAAGACACAGCGGCCTAAGCAGCAAAGCTGACTTCAGGCGGGGGAGGCGTCCCCAAAGGACCCGCGGTCTTCATGGAGACCGTTGCAAAGGTCGTGAGTCTACTTTATAAGCAGTGGGGTATTAAGTGTAAGCTCAAGGATTTTTATATTGCTATTGCAAAACTCCTGGAGCTTGGGGCGATTGAGCGTCCAGCAGAAATATTACACCCGGAGGTGGGGGGGAATTGTACCAATGTTTTAGCCGAGGATACTAAATCCTCGGGCAGCGGCAAAAGTCTCAAAGCGTGGGGGAAAGTAGAAACGGCTTTACGCCAAGCGCTGGAACAACAAGAGACTTGGAAAGCTGCACGTGCATGTTTATTAGCTACTCCTAAGCTGGGGGTAGGAGCAATAACACAGACCGACCCCGAGAGCGGTCTATCTGAGAGCGGGGGTTCGCGGGGACTGGGCGCGCTTCCCTACTCACCGGACCCGAATCCAAACGCCCCGGGGCCCCCAGAAAACTTCCCGACCCGTCCGCCGACCCCGCCGGATCCACCCCCTCCCGCAGAAACTTCCCAAAGGTCCGTGGTTTCCCCAACCGTCCCTCCGCCGCCGGTTAGCGATCCAACGCTGGAAGCGCAGCAATACGCGCGATCTTTTTGGGAGGGAATGGCAACCGAAGCCAGGGGAACCGAGAGGGCAGCTAGAGAAGAAGCGCGGGTGAACCCCCCTCCCCCGTCCTATGCAGTTCAAAATGGCGCGGGCGACCAAGGAGATGGGCGGGGCCAGGGTTTCAGCGGCGGGAACGAGCAACGATTGTGAGTGTTCGCTGCTGCGCATGCGCTGGAAGAGGGAGCTGCAAACGCGCGGGCACGGGAGAGCGGCAGAGAGCGCATGCCCAGTCAAGAGCCGTGCTCAATGCCGTTACCATTTCAGGGAGAGCCCTCCCCTTGCGGGAGGCAGGGCAAGCCCAGGGGGCGGGACCGGCACCACCCCCGGGGGGAGGAGCGGGGCCGGAGCCGCAAGAAAAGGCACGGAATCCCGGAAGTGCTCTGACAGTTGACTTCCGGCTCTGAGTCCGACAACAGCTCCGCTAGCTTTACTGAGTTATCAGAAACTGACGGGGACACAGAGTCGGAAGAAGGAGAGCTATCACAATTTGAAACGAAAACAAATAAAGTTTTGAATTACGCCAGAAAGCAATCACAATACAAATTCACCGACTAGAGAAAGATAAAAATAGCCTGTGCAGAATGGGTGCCCTCGGCTACAGTTCATGCTTTCCCGGTGAGGGCCACTGGGCAAGACGGAACACTGATACCCTGAGCGGTCATGCAGATGCCTCCCAGATAAGTAGTTTAGCCGAGTCTGACTCTAACCCAGTCTTTCGTATGTTAGAAGCTACCTTTCTTTCCCTGAACGAATCCAACCCGAACCTAACTGATTCCTGCTGGCTTTGCTATGATGTCAAACCCCCCTTCTACGAAGGAGTCGCTTTAAATATCCCCTTCAGTTACTCCACAGCCGACTCCCCTCACCAGTGCAGGTGGGATACTCCCCGCAGAGGAATCACCCTGAGTCAAGTCACGGGTCAGGGCAGATGTTTTGGCAATGCAACCTTAGCAAATAAAGGCAACATCTGCACCAAAGTTGTCAAGCCCAACAGAAAGAATAAGTGGGTGGTTCCATCCGCATCTGGGATGTGAGTTTGTCAGCGATCTGGAGTGAGTCCTTGTGTGTCTCTTGCCAAATTCAATGATTCCACTGACTTTTGTGTCCAAGTTCTAATTGTTCCTAGGGTCCTGTACCATACAGACGAAGAGATGTACCACCTCTTTGAGAAACCCGACCGGCTCCACAAAAGAGAACTGATAACAGGTGTAACTATTGCCATGCTGCTCGGCCTGGGAGCAGCCGGAACGGCCACGGGTGTCTCAGCTCTTGCGACCCAACACCAAGGACTGTCTCAGCTACAAATGACCATCGATGAGGACTTGCAGAGGATCGAGAAATACATCTCCTTTCTAGAGAAATCAGTTTCTTCACTCTCAGAAGTGGTCTTGCAGAACAGGCGAGGATTGGACCTCTTGTTCATGCAACAAGGAGGCTTGTGTGCTGCCTTGAAAGAGGAATGCTGCTTTTATGCAGACCACACAGGAGTCGTCCGAGACTCCATGGCAGAGCTCCGAGATAGGCTAGCTCGGAGACGGAAAGATAGGGAAGCCCAACAGAGCTGGTTTGAGTCCTGGTTCAACCAATCACCATGGCTCACCACACTAATTTCCGTCTTGGTAGGTCCATTGGCAATGGTGCTTTTAGTTTTTACCTTTGGACCATGCCTGCTGAACAAACTAGTCTCTTTCATCCAGACCCGTCTGGAACGGGCCAACATTCTGTTTTTAGAACATCAACAAATGCTGTAATCCAACTGTAAACACTGCAATCGAAGATTTAACTGGCCTGCGAAATCTACCTCAGGTATACCAACTTTGCCCTTGTCAGTACTACCGTCGTACTCACTTAGATGCATATACCTATGATACCTCATTCATTTGTGAAAAAAGGGGGGGGAAGTGTGGTAGATAGGGACAGGCGGACGGAAGATCTCGCGATGTGACGGAAAGCAGAGAGCAGCATGGAATCTTCCTCCCTTCATTCCTGCATGATAAGAGATCACCCAAAGTATGCAACCCCTCCTGAACCCAGTAGTTTTCCACTCCTTACTAACCCTAGCTATCCCACCGTCCCCGTTCTGA
>JAVTVJ010004060.1:0-10236 GCA_034509425.1 Eopsaltria australis
AAAAAGTCAACGCTGGATGGAAAAGTCAGAGTTGGATCTAAACAGGGATGAGTTTTGGGATAAAAACGCTTCAATGGAAAAGTCAACCTTGGGAGAAAAAGTCAATATTGGACTTCAATGGGGACAAATTTCGGGATAAAAACGCCCCCGTTGGACCAAACCCCATCATTTTTGTCAGTGGGGATGAATTTTTGGGATAAAAATGCCCAAATTGTGTGGAAAAGCCAATGTTGGCTGAAGAAGTCAAGATTCAACATCAATGGGGAAGAATTTTGGGATAAAAACGCCCCCGTTGGACCAAAACCCAACATTTTTGCAAATGGGGATGAATTTGGGGATAAAAATGCTCCATCTGGATAGAAAAGTCAACGTTGGGTGGAAAACTCAATATTGGACCTCAATTGGGACAAATTTTGGGATAAAAACTCCCCCGTTGGACCAAAACCCAACTTTTTGGACAATGGGAATGAATTTTGGATAAAAATGCTGGCAATTTGGATGGAAAAGTCACGTTGGGTGGAAAACTCAATATGGACCTCATTGGACCAATTTTGGGATAAAAATGCCCCCCGTTGGACCAAAACCCAACATTTTGGCGAATGGGGATGAATTTTGGGATTAAAGAACCCCAATTGGGTGACATAGTCAACGCTGGATGGAAAAGTCAAGCTTGGATCTCAACAGGGATGAGTTTTGGGATAAAAACAATCCAATTTGATGGAAAAGTCAACGTTGGGTGGAAAAGTCAATATTGGACCTCAATGGGGACAAATTTTGGGATAAAAACTCCCCCATACCACCAAAAACCAAGATTTTGGTCAATGGGGGTTAATCTTGGGATAAAAACACCCCAATTGGGTGAAAAAGTCAACGTTGGATGGAAAAGTCAAGGTTGGAACTCAACAGGGATGAGTTTTGGGATAAAAGCGCTCCAATTTGATGGAAAATCCAACATGGGGTGGAAAAGCTAATATTGGACCTCAATGGGGACAAATTTTGGGATAAAAACGCCCTCGTTGGACCAAACCCCAACATTTTGGTCAATGGGGATGGATTTTGGGATAAAAATGCTCCAATTGGACAGAAAAGTCAATGTCGGGTGAAAAAGTCAATGTTCAATGTCAATGGGTCAAATTTTGGGATAAAAACGCCCTCGTTGGTCCAAAACCCAACATTCTGGTCAATGGGGATGAATTTTTGGGACAAAAATGCTCATTTGGACGGAAAAGTCAACATTGGGTGGAAAACTCAATATTGGACTTCAATAGGGAAAAATTTTGGGATAAAAATGCCCCTGTTGGACCAAACCCCAAGACTTTGGTAAATGGGGAAGAATTTTGGGATAAAAACGCCCCAGTTGGGTGAAAAAGTCAAGGTTGGAACTCAACAGGGATGAATTTTGCGGAATTAGGCCCAGTTGGGTGGGAAAGCCAATGTTGGGTGGAAAAATCAATGTTAAATGTCAATGGGAAAAATTTCGGGATAAGAACGCCCCCGTTGGACCAAACCCCAAGACTTTGGTCAACGAGGATGAATTTTGGCATAAAAACGCTCCCTTTGGACCAAACCCCAAGATTTTGGTCAATGGGGAAGAATTTTGGGGTAAAAACTCCCTAATTGTATGGGAAAGTCAATGTTGGACCTCAATGGGGATGAATTTGGGGTAAAAAGGCCTAGTTGGGTGGAAAAGCCAATGTTGGGTTGAAAAGTCAAGGTTCAACATCAATGGGAAAAATTTTGGGATAAAAACACCTCCGTTGGATCAAAACCCACGACTTTGGTCAATGGGGATTAATTTTAGGATAAAAATGCTCCAATTGGGTAGAAAAGTCAACGTTGGGCATCAATGAGGATGGATTTGTGATAAAAATGCCCCAATTGGGTGGAAAAGTCAGTGTTGGGTGGAAAGTCAATGTTCAACATCAATGGGACAAATTTTGGGATAAAAACACCCCCGTTGGACCAAACCCCAAGATTTTGGTCAATGGGGAAGAATTTTGGGATAAAAACGCTCCAGTTGGGTGAAAAAGTCAACGCTGGATGGAAAAGTCAAGGTTGGATCTAAACAGGGATGAGTTTTGGGATAAAAACGCTTCAATGGAAAAGTCAACGTTGGGTGGAAAACTCAATATTGGACTTCAATGGGGACAAATTTCGGGATAAAAACGCCCCCGTTGGACCAAACCCCATCATTTTTGTCAGTGGGGATGAATTTTTGGGATAAAAATGCTCAAATTGTGTGGAAAAGCCAATGTTGGGTGAAGAAGTCAAGATTCAACATCAATGGGGAAGAATTTTGAGATAAAAACGCCCCCGTTGAATCAAAACCCAACATTATGGCAAATGGGGATGAATTTTGGGATAAAAATGGTCCATCTGGATGGAAAAGTCAACGTTGGGTGGAAAACTCAATATTGGACCTCAATTGGGACAAATTTCGGGATAAAAACTCCCCCGTTGGACCAAAACCCAACATTTTGGTCAATGGGGATGAATTTTTGGGATAAAAATGCTGCAATTGGATGGAAAAGTCAACGTTGGGTGGAAAACTCAATCTTGGACCTCAATGGGGACAAATTTCGGGATAAAAATGCCCCCGTTGGACCAAAACCCAACATTTTGGTGAATGGGGATGAATTTTGGGATTAAAGCACCCCAATTGGGTGACATAGTCAACGCTGGATGGAAAAGTCAAGCTTGGATCTCAACAGGGATGAGTTTTGGTATAAAAACAATCCAATTTGATGGAAAAGTCAACGTTGGGTGGAAAAGTCAATATTGGACCTCAATGGGGACAAATTTTGGGATAAAAACTCCCCCATACCACCAAAACCCCAAGATTTTGGTCAATGGGGGTTAATCTTGGGATAAAAACACCCCAATTGGGTGAAAAAGTCAACGTTGGATGGAAAAGTCAAGGTTGGAACTCAACAGGGATGAGTTTTGGGATAAAAGCGCTCCAATTGGACGGAAAATCCAACATGGGTTGGAAAAGCTAATATTGGACCGCAATGGGGACAAATTTTGGGATAAAAACGCCCTCGTTGGACCAAACCCCAACATTTTGGTCAATGGGGATGGATTTTGGGATAAAAACACCCCAATTGGACGGAAAAGTCAATGTCGGGTGAAAAAGTCAATGTTCAATGTCAATGGGTCAAAATTTGGGATAAAAACGCCCTCGTTGGTCCAAAACCCAACATTCTGGTCAATGGGGATGAATTTTTGGGACAAAAATGCTCCAATTGGACGGAAAAGTCAACATTGGGTGGAAAACTCAATATTGGACTTCAATAGGGAAAAATTTTGGGATAAAAATGCCCCCGTTGGACCAAACCCCAAGACTTTGTACAATGGGGAAGAATTTTGGGATAAAAACGCTCCAGTTGGGTGAAAAAGTCAAGGTTGGAACTCAACAGGATGAATTTTGCGGAATAAGGCCCAGTTGGGTGGGAAAGCCAATGTTGGGTGGAAAAATCAATGTTAAATGTCAATGGGAAAAATTTCGGGGTAAGAACGCCCCCGTTAGACCAAACCCCAAGACTTTGGTCAATGGGGATGAATTTTGGGATAAAAACGCTCGCTTTGGACCAAACCCCAAGATTTTGGTCAATGGGGAAGAATTTTGGGGTAAAAACTCCCTAATTGTATGGGAAAGTCAATGTTGGACCTCAATGGGGATGAATTTGGGGTAAAAAGGCCTAATTGGGTGGAAAAGCCAATGTTGGGTGGAAAAGTCAAGGTTCAACATCAATGGGACAAATTTCGGGATAAAAACACCTCCGTTGGATCAAAACCCACGACTTTGGTCAATGGGGATTAATTTTAAGATAAAAATGCTCCAATTGGGTAGAAAAGTCAACGTTGGGCATCAATGAGGATGGATTTGTGATAAAAATGCCCCAATTGGGTGGAAAAGTCAGTGTTGGGTGGAAAAGTCAATGTTCAACATCAATGGGACAAATTTTGAGATAAAAACGGCCCCGTTGGACCAAACCCCAAGACTTTGGTCAATGGGGAAGAATTTTGGGATAAAAACGCTCCATTTGGGTGAAAAAGTCAACGCTGGATAAAAAAGTCAAGGTTGGATCTCAACAGGGATGAATTTTGGGATAAAAACGCCCCAATTGGGTAGAAAAGTCAACGTCGGACATCAACGAGAATGGATTTGGAATAAAAATGCCTAGTTGGGTGGAAAAGACAACGCTGGGCCTCAAGGGGGATGGATTTTTGGATAAAAACACCCAGTTGGGTGGAAGAGTCAAGATTCAACATCAATGGGACAAATTTCGGGATAAAAACGCTCCCTTTGGACCAAACCCCAAGATTTTGGTCAATGGGGAAGAATTTTGGGGTAAAAACTGCGTAATTGTATGGAAAAGTCAATGTTGGACCTCAATGGGGATGAATTTGGGGTAAAAAGGCCCAGTTGGGTGGAAAAGCCAATGTTGGTTGGAAAAGTCAAGGTTCAACATCAATGGGACAAATTTTGGGATAAAAACGCCCCCGTTGGATCAAAACCCACGACTTTGGTCAATGAAGATGAATTTTGGGATAAAAACGCTCCAATTGGGTAGAAAAGTCAAAGTTGGGCATCAATGAGGATGGATTTGTGATAAAAATGCCCCAATTGGGTGGAAAAGTCAGTGTTGGGTGGAAAGGTCAATGTTCAACATCAATGGGAAAAATTTTGAGATAAAAACGCCCCCGTTGGACCAAACCCCAAGATTTTGGTCAATGGGGATGAATTTTGGGATAAAAACGCTCCATTTGGGTGAAAAAGTCAACGTTGGATGGAAAAGTCAAGGTTGGATTTCAACAGGGATGAGTTTTGGGATAAAAGCGCTCCAATTGGACGGAAAATCCAACATATGGTGGAAAAGCCAATATTGGACCTCAACGGGGACAAATTTTGGGATAAAAACGCCCCCGTTGGACCAAACCCCAACATTATGGTCAATGGGGATGAATTTTGGGATAAAAACACCCCAATTGGACGGAAAAGTCAATGTTGGGAGAAAAAGTCAATGTTCAATGTCAATGGGTCAAATTTTGGGATAAAAACGCCCTCGTTGGTCCAAAACCCAACATTCTGGTCAATGGGGATGAATTTTTGGGATAAAAATGCTCCAATTGGATGGAAAAGTCAACATTGGGTGGAAAACTCAATATTGGACTTCAATGGGGAAAAATTTTGGGATAAAAATGCCCCCGTTGGACCAAACCCCAAGAGTTTGCTCAATGGGGACAAATTTTGGGATAAAAACGCCCCAGTTGGGTGAAAATGTCAACGCTGGATGGAAAAGTCAAGGTTGGATCTCAAAAGGGATGAGTTTTAAGATAAAAACGCTCCAATTGGACGGAAAAGTCAACGTTGGGTGAAAAAGTCAATATTGGATCTCAATGGGGACAAATTTCGGGATAAAAACGCCCCAGTTGGGTTAAAATCCAACTTTTTGGACAATGGGAATGAATTTTGGGATAAAAATGCCCCAGTTTTGTGGAAAAGCCAATGTTGGGTGAAGAAGTCAAGATTCAACATCAATGGGACAATTTTTGGGATAAAACCGCCCCCGTTGGACCAAAACCCAACATTTTGGCAAATGGGGATGAATTTTTGGGATAAAAATGCTCCAATTGGATGGAAAAGTCAACGTTGGGTGGAAAACTCAATCTTGGACCTCAATGGGGACAAATTTCGGGATAAAAATGCCCCCATCCTACCAAAACCCAAATTTTGGTGAATGGGGATGAATTTTGGGATAAAAGCACCCCAATTGGGTGAAAAAGTCAACGTTGGATGGAAAAATCAAGGTTGGAACTCAACAGGGATGAGTTTTGGGATAAAAACACTCCAATTGGACAGAAAAGTCAATGTTGGGTGAAAAAGTCAATGTTGGACCTCAATGGGGAGAAATTTTGGGATAAAAACACCCCCGTTAAACCAAACCGTAAGAGTTTCGTCAATGGGGATGAATTTTTGGGATAAAAACGTCCCAATTGGGTGAAAAAGTCAACGTTGGATGGAAAAGTCAAGGTTGGAACTCGACAGGGGTGAGTTTTGGGATAAAAACGCTCCAATTGGACAGAAAATCAACTTTGGGTGGAAAAGCCAATATTGGACTTCCATGGGGACAAATTTTAGGATAAAAACGCCCCAATTGGATAGAAAAGTCAACGTCAGACATCAACGAGGATGGATTTGGAATAAAAATGCCCAGTTGGGTGGAAAAGCCAACGCTGGGCCTCAAGGGGGATGGATTTTTAGATAAAAACACCCAGTTGGGTGGAAAAGTCAAGGTTCAACATCAATGGGACAAATTTTGGGATAAAAATGCCCCCGTTGGACCAAACCCCAAGATTTTGGTCAATGGGGATGAATTTTGGGATAAAAACGCTCCATTTGGGTGAAAAAGTCAACGCTCGATGGAAAAGTCAAGGTTGGATCTAAACAGGGATGAGTTTTGGGATAAAAACGCTTCAATGGAAAAGTCAACCTTGGGTGAAAAAGTCAATATTGGACTTCAATGGGGACAAATTTCGGGATAAAAACGCCCCCGTTGGACCAAACCCCATCATTTTTGTCAGTGGGGATGAATTTTTGGGATAAAAATGCTCAAATTGTGTGGAAAAGCCAATGTTGGCTGAAGAAGTCAAGATTCAACATCAATGGGGAAGAATTTTGAGATAAAAACGCCCCCGTTGGACCAAAACCCAACATTTTGGCAAATGGGGATGAATTTGGGGATAAAAATGCTCCATCTGGATGGAAAAGTCAACGTTGGGTGGAAAACTCAATATTGGACCTCAATTGGGACCAATTTTGGGATAAAAATGCCCCCGTTGGACCAAAACCCAACATTTTGGCGAATGGGGATGAATTTTGGGATAAAAATGCTGCAATTGGATGGAAAAGTCAACGTTGGGTGGAAAACTCAATATTGGACCTCAATTGGGACCAATTTTGGGATAAAAATGCCCCCGTTGGACCAAAACCCAACATTTTGGTGAATGGGGATGAATTGTGGGATAAAAATGCTCCAATTGGATGGAAAAGTCAACGTTGGGTGGGAAACTCAATCTTGGACCTCAATGGGGACAAATTTTGGGATAAAAATGCCCCCGTTGGACCAAAACCCAACATTTTGGTGAATGGGGATGAATTTTGGGATTAAAGCACCCCAATTGGGTGACAAAGTCAACGCTGGATGGAAAAGTCAAGCTTGGATCTCAACAGGGATGAGTTTTGGGATAAAAACAATCCAATTTGATGGAAAAGTCAACGTTGGGTGGAAAAGTCAATATTGGACCTCAATGGGGACAAATTTTGGGATAAAAACTCCCCCATACCACCAAAACACAAGATTTTGGTCAATGGGGATGAATTTTGGGATAAAAACGCTCCATTTGGGTGAAAAAGTCAACGTTGGATGGAAAAGTCAAGGTTGGATTTCAACAGGGATGAGTTTTGGGATAAAAGCGCTCCAATTGGACGGAAAATCCAACATATGGTGGAAAAGCCAATATTGGACCTCAACAGGGACAAATTTTGGGATAAAAACGCCCCCGTTGGACCAAACCCCAACATTATGGTCAATGGGGATGAATTTTGGGATAAAAACACCCCAATTGGACGGAAAAGTCAATGTTGGGAGAAAAAGTCAATGTTCAATGTCAATGGGTCAAATTTTGGGATAAAAACGCCCTCGTTGGTCCAAACCCCAACATTTTGGTCAATGGGGATGAATTTTTGGGATAAAAATGCTCCAATTGGATGGAAAAGTCAACATTGGGTGGAAAACTCAATATTGGACTTCAATGGGGAAAAATTTTGGGATAAAAATGCCCCCATTGGACCAAACCCCAAGAGTTTGCTCAATGGGGACAAATTTTGGGATAAAAACGCCCCAGTTGGGTGAAAATGTCAACGCTGGATGGAAAAGTCAAGGTTGGATCTCAAAAGGGATGAGTTTTAAGATAAAAACGCTCCAATTGGACGGAAAAGTCAACGCTGGATGGAAAAGTCAAGGTTGGATCTCAAAAGGGATGAGTTTTAAGATAAAAACGCTCCAATTGGACGGAAAAGTCAACGTTGGGTGAAAAAGTCAATATTGGATCTCAATGGGGACAAATTTCGGGATAAAAACGCCCCAGTTGGGTTAAAATCCAACTTTTTGGACAATGGGAATGAATTTTGGAATAAAAATGCCCCAGTTTTGTGGAAAAGCCAATGTTGGGTGAAGAAGTCAAGATTCAACATCAATGGGACAATTTTTGGGATAAAACCGCCCCCGTTGGACCAAAACCCAACATTTTGGCAAATGGGGATGAATTTTTGGGATAAAAATGCTCCAATTGGATGGAAAAGTCAACGTTGGGTGGAAAACTCAATCTAGGACCTCAATGGGGACAAATTTCGGGATAAAAATGCCCCCATCCTACCAAAACCCAAATTTTCGTGAATGGGGATGAATTTTGGGATAAAAGCACCCCAATTGGGTGAAAAAGTCAACGTTGGATGGAAAAATCAAGGTTGGAACTCAACAGGGATGAGTTTTGGGATAAAAACGCTCCAATTGGACAAAAAAGTCAATGTTGGGTGAAAAAGTCAATGTTGGACCTCAATGGGGAGAAATTTTGGGATAAAAACACCCCCGTTAAACCAAACCGTAAGAGTTTGGTCAATGGGGATGAATTTTTGGGATAAAAACGTCCCAATTGGGTGAAAAATTCAACGTTGGATAAAAAAGTCAAGGTTGGATCTCAACAGGGATGAGTTTTGGGATAAAAACGCTCCAATTGGACGGAAAAGTCAACGTTGGGTGGAAAAGCCAATACTGGACTTCAATGGGGACAAATTTTAGGATAAAAACGCCCCAAGTGGGTAGAAAAGTCAACGTCAGACATCAACGAGGATGGATTTGGAATAAAAATGCCCAGTTGGGTGGAAAAGCCAACGCTGGGCCTCAAGGGGGATGGATTTTTGGATAAAAACACCCAGTTGGGTGGAAAAGTCAAGATTCAACATCAATGGGATGAATTTCGGGATAAAAACGCTCCCTTTGGACCAAACCCCAAGATTTTGGTCAATAGGTAAGAATTTTGGGGTTAAAACTCCCTAATTGTATGGAAAAGTCAATGTTGGACCTCAATGGGGATGAATTTGGGGATAAAAATGCTCCAATTGGGTAGAAAAGTCAACGTTGGGCATCAATGAGGATGGATTTGGGATAAAAATGCCCCAATTGGGTGGAAAAGTCAGTGTTGGGTGGAAAAGTCAATGTTCAATATCAATGGGACAAATTTTGAGATAAAAATGCCCCCGTTGGACCAAACCCCAAGATTTTGGTCAATGGGGATGAATTTTGGGGTAAAAACGCTCCATTTGGGTGAAAAAGTCAACGCTGGATGGAAAAGTCAAGGTTGGATCTAAACAGGGATGAGTTTTGGGATAAAAACGCTTCAATGGAAAAGTCAACCTTGGGAGAAAAAGTCAATATTGGATTTCAATGGGGACAGATTTCGGGATAAAAACGCCCCCGTTGGACCAAACCCCATCATTTTTGTCAGTGGGGATGAATTTTTGGGATAAAAATGCTCAAATTGTGTGGAAAAGCCAATGTTGGCTGAAGAAGTCAAGATTCAACATCAATGGGGAAGAATTTTGAGATAAAAACGCCCCCGTTGGACCAAAACCCAACATTTTGGTCAATGGGGATGAATTTGGGGATAAAAATGCTCCATCTGGATGGAAAAGTCAACGTTGGGTGGAAAAGTCAATATTGGACCTCAATTGGGACAAATTTTGGGATAAAAACGCCCCCGTTGGACCAAAACCCAACATTTTGGCGAATGGGGATGAATTTTGGGATAAAAATGCTCCAATTGGATGGAAAAGTCAACGTTGGGTGGAAAACTCAATATTGGACCTCAATTGGGACCAATTTTGGGATAAAAATGCCCCCGTTGGACCAAAACCCAACATTTTGGTGAATGGCGATGAATTTTGGGATTAAAGCACCCCAATTGGGTGACATAGTCAACGCTGGATGGAAAAGTCAAGCTTGGATCTCAACAGGGATGAGTTTTGGGATAAAAACAATCCAATTTGATGGAAAAGTCTACGTTGGGTGGAAAAGTCAATATTGGACCTCAATGGGGACAAATTTTGGGATAAAAACTCCCCCATACCACCAAAACCCAAGATTTTGGTCAATGGGGTTTAATCTTGGGATA
>JAVTVJ010004061.1:0-28167 GCA_034509425.1 Eopsaltria australis
CTCCAAACTGACATCAAGAAGCTGGGGGGCAGAGTTCTCTATCTCAGAGGAAAGGGACACTTTTTGTGTCCCGGCCCTAAGGCCCTGTGCTCCCGGACGCCACCTGAAATTCCGTAAGGATCAAGATTATTTGCTGACCCAAGCTGCAATAAACCAGGACTCTGGTTGCATTTGTAGGGCTAAAACCCTCCACCAAACCGACATCATGAATCTGGGGGCTGAGGTTTCTTTCATGTGGAAAAGTGCCATCATTTGTATCGTAGGCCCCATGTCTGGGAGTCGACTGCCGCCTCTTCAAATTCCGCACGGAGCTAGATTCCTCGCAGACCCAAGCTAAGCTGCAATAAACCAGGACTCTGGCTGTAATTTGTAGGGCTAAAAACCCTCCACCAAACTGGACATCAAGAAACTGGGGTCAGAGCTATCTTTCTCAGAGAAAAGGACACTTTTGTGTCCCGGCCATAAGGCACTGTGATCCCGGACGCAATCTGAAAAGCTGCCCGGATCAAGATCCTTCCCAGACCCAAGGTTCCATCAACTAGAACTCTGGCTGCAATTGTAGGTGTAAATGCCTCCTAAAAACTGGCATCATGGATCTGGGGGACTGAGTTTTCTTTCAAACTGGCATCATGGATCTGGGGGACTGAGTTTTCTTTCACGTGGAAAAGCGCCATTGTTTGTATCGATGGCCCCATGTCTGGGAGTTGAGAGCCGCTTGCTGAAATTCCGCATGGATTAAGATTCCTCGCAGACCCAAGCTGCCACCGACAAGGACCCGGCTGCCTTTGCAGGGCCAAAACCCTCCTCCAAACTGACATCAAGAAACTGGGGGGCAGAGTTCTCTTTCTCAGAGAAAAGGGACACTTTTTGTGGCCGGCCCTAAGGCACTGTGCTCCCGGACGCCACCTGAAATTCCGTATGGATCAAGATTATTCGCTGACGCAAGCTGCCATCAACCAGGACTCTGGTTGCATTTGTAGGGCTAAAACCCTCCACCAAACCGACATCATGAATCTGGGGGCCTAAGTTTTCTTTCACGTGGAAAAAGTGCCATCATTTGTATCGTAGGCCCCCTGTCTGGGAGTCGACTGCCGCCTCTTCAAATTCCGCATGGAGCAAGATCCCTCACAGACCCAAGCTGCCACCGAGAAGGACACTGGCTGCCCTTGCAGGGCCAAAACCCTCCTCCAAACTGACATCAAGAAACTGGGGGGCAGACTTCTCTTTCTCAGAGAAAAGGGACAATTTTTGTGTCCCGGCCCAAACGCACTGTGCTCCCGGACGCCACCTGAAATGCCGCTCGGATCAAGATCCTTCCCAGAACCCAAGCTGCCATCAACTAGAACTCTGGCTGCAATTGTAGGGCTAAATGCCTCCTAAAAACTGGCATCATGGATCTGGGGACTGAGTTTTCTTTCACATGGAAAAGCGCCATTGTTTGTATCGAAGGCCCCATGTCTGGGAGTTGAGAGCCGCTTGCTGAAATTCCGCATGGATTAAGAGTCCTCGCAGACACAAGCTGCCACCGACAAGGACCCTGGCTGCCCTTGCAGGGCCGAAACCCTTCTCCCAACTGACATCAAGAAACTGGGGGGCAGACTTCCCTTTCTCAGAGAAAAGGGACACTTTTTGTGTCCAGGCCTGAAGGCACTGTGCTCCCGGACGCCACCTGAAATGCCACACGGATCAATGTCCTTCCCAGACACAAGCTGCCGTCAGCTAGAACTCTGGCTGCAATTGTAGGGCTAAATGCCTCCTAAAAACTGGCATCATGGATCTGGGGGACTGAGTTTTCTTTCACGTGGAAAAGCGCCATTGTTTGTATCGAAGGCCCCATGTCTGGGAGTCAACTGCCGCCTCTTCAAATTCCGCATGGATTAAGATTCCTCGCAGACCCAAGCTGCCACATACAAAGACACTAGCTTCCCTTGCAGAGCCAAAACCCTCCTCCAAACTGACATCAAGAAAGTGGGGGGCAGAGTTCTCTTTCTCAGAGAAAAGGGACAATTTTTGTGTCCCGGCCCGAAGGCACTGTGCTCCCGGAGGCCATCTGAAATGCTGCCCGGATCAAGATCCTTCCCAGACCCAAGCTGCCATCAACCTGGACCCTGGTTGCATTTGTAGGGCTAAATGCCTCCTAAAAACTGGCATCATGGATCTGGGGGACTGAGTTTTCTTTCACGTGGAAAGGCGCCATTGTTTGTATCGAAGGCCCCACGTCTGGTAGTTGAGAGCCGCTTGCTGAAATTCCGCATGGATTAAGATTCCTTGCGGACCCAAGCTGCCACTGATAGGACACTGGCTGCCCTTGCAGGGCCAAAACCCTCCTCCAAACTGACATCAAGAAACTGGGGGGCAGAGTTCTCTTTCTCAGAGAAAAGGGACACTTGTTTTGTCGTGGCCCTAAGGCACTGTGCTCCCGGAAACCACCTGAAATTCCATATGGATCAAGATTATTCGCTGACGCATTCTGCCATCAACCTGGACCCTGGTTGCATTTGTAGGGCTAAAACCCTCCACCAAAACGACATCATGAATCTGGGGGCCTAAGTTTTCTTTCACGTGGAAAAGTGCCATCATTTGTATCGTAAGCCCCATGTCTGGGAGTCGACTGCCGCCTCTTCAAATTCCGCATGGATTAAGAATCCTCGCACACCCAAACTGCCACCGACAAGGACCCTGGCTGCCCATGCAGGGCCAAAACCTTTCTCCAAACTGACATCAAGAAACTGGGGGGCAGAGTTCTCTTTCTCAGAGAAAAGGGACACTTTTTGTGTCCTGGCCCAAACGCACTGTGCTTCCGGACGCCACCTGAAATACCGCTCGGATCAAGATCCTTCCCAGACCCAAGCTGCCATCAACTAGAACTCTGGCTGCAATTGTAGGGCTAAATGCCTCCTAAAAACTGGCATCATGGATCTGGGGGACTGAGTTTTCTTTCACGTGGAAAAGCGCCATTGTTTGCATCATAGGCCCCATGTCTGGGAGTTGACAGCCGCTTGCTGAAATTCCCCACGGAGCTGGATTCCTCGCAGACCCAAGCTTCCACCGAGAACGATACGAACTATACTTGCACGGCCAAAACCCTCCTCCAAACTGACATCAAGAAACCGGGGGGCAGAGTTCTCTTTCTCAGAGAAAAGGGACACTTTTTGTGTCCCGGCCCGAAGGCACTGTGCTCCCGGACACCACCTGAAATTCCGTATGGATCAAGATTATTCGCTGACGCAAGCTGCCATCAACCTGGACCCTGGTTGCATTTGTAGGGCTAAAACCCTCCACCAAAACGACATCTTGAATCTGGGGTCCTAAGCTTTCTTTCACGTGGAAAAGTGCCATCATATGTATCGTAGGCCCCATGTCTAGGTGTCGACTGCCGCCTCTTCAAAATCCACATGGATCAAGATCCCTCACAGACCCAAGCTGCCACCGACTAGGACCCTGGCTGTCCTTGCAGGGCCAAAACCCTCCTCCAAACTGACATCAAGAAACTGGGGGGCAGAGTTCTCTTTCTCAGAGGAAAGGGACACTATTTGTGTCCTGGCCTGAACGCCCTGTGCTCCCGGACGCCACCTGAAATGCCGGATGGATCAAGATCCTTCCCAGACCCAAGCTGCTATCAACAAGAACACTGGCTGGAATTGTTGGGCTAAATGCCTCCTAAAAACTGGCATCATGGATCTGGGGCACTGAGTTTTCTTTCACGTGGAAAAGCGCCATTGTTTGTATCGAAGGCCCCATGTCTGGGAGTTGAGAGCCGCTTGCTGAAATTCCGCATGGATTAAGATTCCTTGCTGGCCCAAGTTGCCACCGACAAGGACACTGGCTGCCCTTGCAGGGCCAAAACCCTCCTCCAAACTGACATCAAGAAACTGGGGGGCAGAGTTCTCTTTCTCAGAGAAAAGAGACACTTTTTGTGTCCCGGCCCGAAGGCACTGTGCTCCCGGACGCCACCTGAAATTCCGTATGGATCAAGATTATTTGCTGACGCAAGCTGCCATTGCCTGGACCCTGGTTGCATTTGTAGGGCTAAAACCCTCCAACAAACCGACATCATGAATCTGGGGGCTGAGTTTTCTTTCATGTGGAAAAGTGCCATCATTTGTATCGTAGGCCCCATGTCTGGGAGTCGACTGCCGCCTCTTCAAATTCCGCATGGAGCAAGATCCCTCACAGACCCTAGCTGCCACCGACAAGGACCCTGGCTGCCCTTGCAGGGCCAAAACCCTCCTCCAAACTGACATCAAGAAACTGGGGGGCAGAGTTCTCTTTCTCAGAGAAAAGGGACACTATTTTTGTCCCGGCCTGAAGGCACTGTGCTCCCGGATGCCACCTGAAATGCCGCACGGATCAAGATCCTTCCCAGACCCAAGCTGCCATCAACTAGAACTCTGGCTGCAATTGTAGGGCTAAATGCCTCCTAAAAACTGGCATCATCGATCTGGGGGACTGAGTTTTCTTTCACGTGGAAAAGCGCCATTGTTTGTACCGAAGGCCCAATGTCTGGGAGTTAACAGTCGCTTGCTGAAATTCCGCACGGAGCTAGATTCCTCGCAGACCCAAGCTGCCAACGACAAGGACACTGACTACCCCAGCAGGGCCAAAACCCTCCTCCAAACTGACATCAAGAAACTGGGGGGCAGAGTTCTCTTTCTCAGGGAAAAGGACACTTTTTGTGCCCCGGCCCTAAGGCACTGTGATCCCGGACGCAATCTGAAAAGCTGCCCGTATCAAGATCCTTCCCAGACCCAAGGTGCCATCAACTAGAACTCTGGCTGCAATTGTAGGGCTAAATGCCTCCTAAAAACTGGCATCATGGATCTGGGGGACTGAGTTTTCTTTCACGTGGAAAAGCGCCATTGTTTGTATCGATGGCCCCATGTCTGGGAGTTGAGAGCCGCTTGCTGAAATTCCGCCCGGAGCTGGATTCCTCGCACACCCAAGCTGCCACCGAGAAGGACACAGACTACGCTTGCAGGGCCAAAACCCTCCTCCAAACTGACATCAAGAAATTGGGGGGCAGAGTTCTCTTTCTCAGAGGAAAGGGACACTTTTTGTGTCCCGGCCCTAATGCACTGTGCTCCAGGACACCACCTGAAATTCCGTATGTATCAAGATTATTCGCTGACGCAATCTGCCATCAACCTGGACCCTGGTTGCATTTGTAGGGCTAAAACCCTCCACCAAAACGACATCATGAATCTGGGGGCCTAAGTTTTCTTTCACGTGGAAAAGTGCCATCATTTGTATCGTAAGCCCCATGTCTGGGAGTCGACTGCCGCCTCTTCAAATTCCGCATGGATTAAGAATCCTCGCACACCCAAACTGCCACCGACAAGGACCCTGGCTGCCCTTGCAGGGCCAAAACCCTCCTCCAAACTGACATCAAGAAACTGGGGGGCAGACCTCTCTTTCTCAGAGAAATGGGACAATTTTTGTGCCCCGGCCCTAAGGCACTGTGCTCCCGGACGCCACCTGAAATTCCGCACGGATCAAGATCCTTCCCAGACCCAAGGTGCCATCAACTAGAACTCTGGCTGCAATTGTAGGGCTAAATGCCTCCTAAAAACTGGCATCATGGATCTGGGGGACTGAGTTTTCTTTCACGTGGAAAAGTGCCATTGTTTGTATCATAGGCCACATGTCTGGGAGTTGACTGCCGCTTGCTGAAATTCCGCATGGATTAAGATTACTCGCAGACCGAAGCTGCCACGGACAAGGACCCAGGCTGCCCTTGCAGGGCCAAAACCCTCCTCCAAACTGACATCAAGAAAGTGGGGGGCAGAGTTCTCTATCTCAGAGGAAAGGGACACTTTTTGTGTTCCGGCCCTAAGGCCCTGTGCTCCCGGACGCCACCTGAAATTCCATAAGGATCAAGATTATTCGCACACCCAAGCTGCCATCAACCAGGACTCTGGTTGCATTTGTAGGGCTAAAACCCTCCTCCAAACTGACATAAAGAAACTGGGGGGCAGAATTCTCTTTCCCAGAGAAAAGGGACAATTTTTGTGTCCCGGCCCGAAGGCACTGTGCTCCCGGAGGACATCTGAAATTCTGCCCGGATCAAGATCCTTCCCAGACCCAAGCTGCCATCAACCTGGACCCTGGTTGCATTTGTAGGGCTAAATGCCTCCTAAAAACTGGCATCATGGATCTGGGGGACTGAGTTTTCTTTCACGTGGAAAGGCGCCATTGTTTGTATCGAAGGCCCCACGTCTGGTAGTTGAGAGCCGCTTGCTGAAATTCCGCATGGATTAAGATTCCTTGCGGACCCAAGCTGCAACTGATAGGACACTGGCTGCCCTTGCAGGGCCAAAACCCTCCTCCTAACTGATATCAAGAAACTGGGGGGCAGACTTCTCTTTCTCAGAGAAAAGGGACACTTTTTGTGTCCCGGCCCGAAGGCACTGTGCTCCCGGAAACCACCAAAATTCCATATGGATCAAGATTATTTGCTGACGCAAGCTGCCATTGCCTGGACCCTGGTTGCATTTGTGGGGCTAAAACCCTCCACCAAACCGACATCATGAATCTGGGGGCTGAGTTTTCTTTCATGTGGAAAAGTGCCATCATTTGTATCGTAGGCCCCATGTCTGGGAGTCGACTGCCGCCTCTTCAAATTCCGCATGGAGCAAGATCCCTCACAGACCCTAGCTGCCACCGACAAGGACCCTGGCTGCCCTTGCAGGGCCAAAACCCTCCTCCAAACTGACATCAAGAAACTGGGGGGCAGAGTTCTCTTTCTCAGAGAAAAGGGACACTATTTTTGTCCCGGCCCTAAGGCACTGTGCTCCCGGACGCCACCTGAAATGCCGCACGGATCAAGATCCTTCCCAGACCCAAGCTGCCATCAACTAGAACTCTGCTGCAATTGTAGGGCTAAATGCCTCCTAAAAACTGGCATCATGGATCTGGGGGACTGAGTTTTCTTTCACGTGGAAAAGCGCCATTGTTTGTATCGAAGGCCCAATGTCTGGGAGTTAACAGTCGCTTGCTGAAATTCCGCACGGAGCTAGATTCCTCGCAGACCCAAGCTGCCAACGACAAGGACACTGACTACCCCAGCAGGGCCAAAACCCTCCTCCAAACTGACATCAAGAAACTGGGGGGCAGAGTTCTCTTTCTCAGGGAAAAGGACACTTTTTGTGCCCCGGCCCTAAGGAACTGTGATCCCGGACGCCACATGAAATGCCGCCCGGATCAAGATCCTTCCCAGACCCAAGCTGCCATCAACTAGAACTCTGGCTGCAATTGTAGGTCTAAATGCCTCCTAAAAACTGGCATCATGGATCTGGGGGACTGGGTTTTCTTTCACATGGATAAGCGCCATTGTTAGTATCGAAGACCACTTATCTGGGAGTTTACTGCCGCATGCGGAAATTCCGCATGGATAAAGATTTCTCGCAGACCCAAGCTGCCACCGACAAGGACCCTGGCTGCCCTTGCAGGGCCAAAACCCTCCTCCAAACTGACATCAAGAAACTGGGGGGCAGAGTTATCTTTCTCACAGAAAAGGGACACGTTTTGTGTCCCGGCCCTAAGGCACTGTGCTCCCTGCTTCCTCCTGAAAATGCGTATGGATTAAGATTCCTCGCACACCCAAGCTGCCACCGACAAGGACCCTGGCTGCCCTTGCAGGGCCAAAACCCTCCTCCAAACTGACATCAAGAAACTGGGGGGCAGAGCTCTCTTTCTCAGAGAAATGGGACACTTTTTGTGTTTCGGCCATAAGGCACTGTGCTCCCGGATGCCACTTGAAATACAGCACGGATCAAGATCCTTTCCAGGCGCAGGCTGCCATCAACTAGTACTCTGGCTGCAATTGTAGGGCTAAATGCCTCCTAAAAACTGGCATCATGGATCTGGGGGACTTACTTTTCTTTCACATGGATAAGCGCCATGGTTTGTATCGAAGGCCACATATCGGGGACTTTACTGTAGCATGCTGAAACTCGGCATGGATTAAGATTCCTCGCAGACCCAAGCTGCCACCGACAAGGACCCTGGCTGCCCTTGCAGGGCCAAAACCCTCCTCCAAACTGACATCAAGAAACTGGGGGGCAGACTCCTCTTTTTTAGGGAAAAGGGACACATTTGTGTCCCGACCCTAAGGCACTGTGCTCCCTGCTGCCTCCGGAAATGTCGTATGGATTTAGATTCCTCGCACACCCAAGCTGCCACCGACAAGGACCCTGGCTGCCCTTGCAGGGCCAAAACCCTCCTCCAAACTGACATCAAGAAACTGGTTGGCAGAGTTCTCTTTCTCAGAGGAAAGGGACACTTTTTGTGTCCTGGCCCTGGGGCACTGTGCTCCCGGATGCCACTTGAAATACAGCACGGATCAAGATCCTTTCCTGGCACAGGCTGTCATCAACTAGAACTCTGGCAGCAATTGTCAGGCTAAATGCCTCCTAAAAACTGGCATCATGGATCTGGGAGACTGAGTTTTCTTTCACGCGGAAAAGCGCCATTGTTTGTATCGAAGGCCCCATGTCTGTGAGTAGACAGCTGCCTCCTCAAATTCCGCATGGAGCAAGATCCCTCACAAACCCAAGCTGCCACCGAGAAGGACCCTGGCTGCCCTTGCAGGGCCAAAACCCTCCTCCTAACTGACATCAAGAAACTGGGGGGCAGAGCTCTCTTTCTCAGAGAAAAGGGACACTTTTTGTGTCCCGGCCCTTGGGCACTGTGCTCCTGGATGAAACTTGAAATACAGCACGGATCAAGATGCTTTCCAGGCGCAGGCTGTCATCAACTAGAACTCTGGCTGCAATTGTAGGGCTAAATGCCTCCTAAAAACTGGCATCATGGATCTGGGGGACTTACTTTTCTTTCACATGGAAAAGCGCCATTGTTTGTATCGAAGGCCACATATCGGGGATTTTACTGTCGCATGCTGAAACTCGGCATGGATTAAGATTCCTCGCAGACCCAAGCTGCCACCGACAAGGACCCTGGCTGCCCTTGCAGGGCCAAAACCCTCCTCCAAACTGACATCAAGAAACTGGGGGGCAGAGCTCTCTTTCTCAGAGAAAAGGGTCACTTTTTGTATCCCGGCCCTAAGGCACTCTGCTCCCTGCTGCCTCCGGAAATGTCGTATGGATTAAGATTCCTCGCAGACCCAAGCTGCCACCGACAAGGACCCTGGCTGCCCTTGCAGGGCCAAAACCCTCCTCCAAACTGACATCAAGAAACTGTGGGGCAGAGTTCTCTTTCTCAGAGAAAAGGGACACTTTTTGTGTCCTGGCCCTGGGGCACTGTGCTCCCGGATGCCACTTGAAATACAGCACGGATCAAGATCCTTTCCTGGCACAGGCTGCCATCAACTAGAACTCTGGCTGCAATTGTAGGGCTAAATGCCTCCTAAAAACTGGCATCATGGATCTGGGGGACTGAGTTTTCTTTCACGCGGAAAAGCGCCATTGTTTGTATCGAAGGCCCCATGTCTGTGAGTTGACAGCCGCCTCCTCAAATTCCGCATGGAGCAAGATCCCTCACAGACCCAAGCTCCTACCGAGAAGGACCCTGGCTGCCCTTGCAAGGCCAAAACCCTCCTCCAAACTGACATCAAGAAACTGGGGGTCAGAGCTCTCTTTCTCAGAGAAATGGGACTCTTTTTGTGTCCCGGCCCTTGGGCACTGTGCTCCTGGATGCCACTTGAAATACAGCACGGATCAAGATCCTTTCCAGGCGCAGGCTGTCATCAACTAGATCTCTGGCTGCAATTGTAGGGCTAAATGCCGCCTAAAAACTGGCATCATGGATCTGGGAGACTGAGTTTTCTTTCACGCGGAAAAGCGCCATTGTTTGTATCGAAGGCCCTATGTCTGTGAGTTGAGAGCCGCTTGCTGAAATTCCGCAAGGTTTAAGATTCCTCGCAGACCCAAGCTGCCACCGACAAGAACCCTCCACCAAATCGACGTCAAGAATCTGGGGTCCAAAGTTTTCTTTCACGTGGAAAAGTGCCATTATTTGTATCGTAGCCCCATGTCTAGGAGTCGACAGCCGCCTCCTCAAATTCCGCATGGAGCAAGATCCCTAACAGACCCAAGCTGCCACCGAGAAGGACCCTGGCTGCCCTTGCAGGGCCAAAACCCTCCTCTAAACTGACATCAAGAAACTGGGGGGCAGAGTCCTCTTTCTCAGAGGAAAAGGACACATTTGATGTCCCGGCCCTAAGGCACTGTTCTCCCTGCTGTCTCTTCAAATTCCGTATGGATCAAGATTCCTCGCAGACCCAAGCTGCCACCGACAAGGACCCTAGCTGCCCTTGCAAGGCCAAAACCCTCCTCCAAACTGACATCAAGGAACTGGGGGGCAGAGTTCTCTTTCTGACAGAATAGGAATACGTTTTGTGTCCCGGCCCTAAGGCACTGTGCTCCAGGATGCCTCCTGAAATTCCGTATGGATCAAGATTCCTCGCAGACAAAAGCTTCCACCGACAAGGGCCCTGGCTGCCCTTGCAAGCCACAACCCTCCTCCAAACTGACTTCAAGAAACTGGGGGGCAGATTTCTCTTTCTCAGAGAAAAGGGACACTTTTAGTGTCCCGGCCCTAAGGCACTGTGCTCCCGGACGCCACCTGAAATGCCGCATGGATCAAGATCCTTCCCAGACCCAAGCTGCCATCAACTAGAACTCTAGCTGCAATTGTAGGCCTAAATGCCTCCTAAAAACTGGCATCATGAATCTGGGAGACTGAGTTTTCTTTACATGGAAATGGGCAATTGTTTGTATCGAAGGCCACATATCGAGGAATTTACTGTCGCACGCTGAAACTCGACATGGATTAAGATTCCTCGCAGACCCAAGCTGCCACCGACAAGGACCCTGGCTGCCCTTCGAGGGCCAAAACCCTCCTCCAAACTGACATCAAGAAACTGGGGGGCAGAGTTCTCTTTCTCAGAGAAAAGGGACACTTTTTGTGTCCCGGCCCGAAGGCACTGTGCTCCCGGACGCCACCTGAAATTCCATATGGATCAAGATTATTCGCTGACGCACGCTGACATCAACCAGGACTCTGGTAGCATTTGTAGGGCTAAAACTCTCCACCAAATCGACATCATGAATCTGGGGTCCTAAGTTTTCTTTCACGTGGAAAAGTGCCATCATTTGTATCGTAGGCCCCATGTCTAGGAGTCGACAGCCGCCTCTTCATATTCCACATGCAGCAAGATCCCTCACAGACCCAAGCTGCCACCGAGAAGGACCCTGGCTGCGCTTGCAGGGCCAAAACCCTCCTCCAAACTGACATCAAGAAACTGGGGGGAAGAGTTATCTTTCTCAGAGAAAAGGAACAACTTTTTGTGTCCTGGCCCTAAAGCACTGTGCTCCCGGACGCCGCCTGAAATGCCGCATGGATCAAGATCCTTCCCAGACCCAAGCTGCCATCAACTAGAACTCTGGCTGGAATTGTAGGGCTAAATGCCTCCTAAAAACTGGCATCATGGATCTGGGGGCTTTAGTTTTCTTCCACATGGAAAAGCGCCATTGCTTGTATCGAAGGCCACTTATCTGGGACTTTACTGACGCATGCGGAAATTCCGCATGGATAAAGATTCCTCGCAGACCCAAGCTGCCACCGACAAGGACCCTGGCTGCCCTTGCAGGGCAAAAACCCTCCTCCAAACTGACATCAAGAAAGTGGGGGGCAGAGTCCTCTTTCTCAGAGGAAAAGGACACAATTTGTTCCGGCCCTAAGGCACTGTGCTCCCTGCTGTCTCTTCAAATTCCATATGGATCAAGATTCCTCGCAGACCCAAGCTGCCACCGAGAAGGACCCTGGCTGCCCTTGCAGGGCCAAAACCCTCCTCCAAACTGACATCAAGAAACTGGTTGGCAGAGTTCTCTTTCTCAGAGAAAAGGGACACTTTTTGTGTCCCGGCCCTAAGGCACTGTGCTCCCGGACGCCACCTGAAATGCCGCATGGATCAAGATCCTTCCCAGACCCAAGCTGCCATCAACTAGAACTCTAGCTGCAATTGTAGGTCTAAATGCCTCCTAAAAACCGGCATCATGCATCTGGGGGACTGAGTTTTCTTTACATGGAAATGGGCAATTGCTTGTATCGAAGGCCACATATCGAGGAATTTACTGTCGCACGCTGAAATTCGGCATGGATTAAGATTCCTCGCAGACCCCAGCTGCCACCGACAAGGATCCTGGCTGCCCTTGCAGGGCCAAAACCCTCCTCCAAACTGACATCAAGAAACTGGGGGGCAGAGTTCTCTTTCTCAGAGAAAAGGGACACTTTTTGTGTCCCGGCCCGAAGGCACTGTGCTCCCGGACGCCACCTGAAATTCCATATGGATCAAGATTATTCGCTGACGCACGCTGACATCAACCAGGACTCTGTTTGCATTTGTAGGGCTAAAACCCTCCACCAAAATGACATCAAGAATCGGGGGTCCTAAGTTTTCTTTCACGTGGAAAAGTGCCATCATTTGTATCGTAGGCCCCATGTCTAGGAGTCGACAGCCGCCTCTTCATATTCCACATGGAGCAAGATCCCTCACAGACCCAAGCTGCCACCGAGAAGGACCCTGGCTGCCCTTGCAGGGCCAAAACCCTCCTCCAAACTGACATCAAGAAACTGGGGGGCAGAGTCCTCTTTCTCAGAGGAAAAGGACACATTTTGTGTCCCGGCAAGAAGGCACTGTTCTCCCTGCTGTCTCTTCAAATTCCGTATGGATCAAAATTCCTCGCAGACCCAAGCTGCCACCGACAAGGACCCTGGCTGCCCTTGCAAGGCCAAAACCCTCCTCCAAACTGACATCAAGGAACTGGGGGGCAGAGTCCTCTTTCTCAGAGAAAAGGGACACTTTTTGTGTCCCGGCCCTAAGGCACTGTGCTCCCTGCTGCCTCCTGAAATTCCGCACGGATTAAGATTCCTCGCAGACCCAAGCTGTAACCGACAAGGACCCTGGCTGCCCTTGCTGGGCCAAAACCCTCCTCCAAACTGATATCAAGAAAGCGGGGGGCAGAGTTCTCTTTCTCAGAGAAAAGGGACACATTTTGTGTCCCGTTCCTAAGGCACTGTGCTCCCGGACGCCTCCTGAAATTCCGCATGGATCACGATCCTTCCCCAACACAGGCTGCGATCAACTAGAGCTCTGGCTTCAATTGTAGGGCTAAATGCCTCCTAAAAACTGGCATCATGGATCTGAAAGACTGAGTTTTCTTTCATGCAGAAAAGGGCCATTGTTTGTATCGAAGGCCCCATATCTGGGGGACGACAGCCGCTTGCTGAAATTCCGCATGGATTTAGATTCCTCGCAGACCCAAGCTGCCACCGACAAGGACCCTGGCTGCCCTTGCAGGGCAAAAACCCTCCTCCAAACTGACATCAAGAAACTGGGGGGCAGACTTCTCTTTCTCAAAGAAAAGGGACACTTTTTGTGTCCCGGCCCTAAGGCACTGTGCTCCCTGCTTCCTCCTGCAAATGCGTATGGATTAAGATTCCTCGAACACCCAAGCTGCCACCGACAAGGACCCTGGCTGCCCTTGCAGGGCCAAAACCCTCCTCCAAACTGACAGCAAGAAACTGGGGCGCAGAGCTCTCTTTCTCAGAGAAAAAGGACACTTTTTGTGTCCCGGCCCTTGGGCACTGTGCTCCTGGATGCCACTTGAAATACAGCACGGATCAAGATCCTTTCCAGGCGCAGGCTGCCATCAACTAGAACTCTGGCTGCAATTGTAGGTCTAAATGCCTCCTAAAAACTGGCATCATGGATCTGGGGGACTTAGTTTTCTTTCACATGGAAAAGCGCCATTGTTTGTATCGAAGGCCACATATCGGGGACTTTACTGTCGCATGCTGAAACTAAGCATGAATTAAGATTCCTCGCAGACCCAAGCTGCCACCGACAAGGACCCTGGCAGCCCTTGCAGGGCCAAAACCCTCCTCCAAACTGACATCAAGAAACTGGGCGGCAGACCCCTCTTTTTTAGAGAAAAGGGACACTTTTTGTGTCCCGACCCTAAGGCACTGTGCTCCCTGCTGCCTTCTGAAATGTCGTATGGAGCAAGATCCCTCACAGACCTAAGCTGCCACCGAGAAGGACCCTGGCTGCCCTTGCAGGGCCAAAACCCTCCTCCAAACTGACATCAAGAAACCGGGGGGCAGAGTCCTCTTTCTCAGAGGAAAAGGACACATTTTGTGTCCCGGCCCTAAGGCACTGTTCTCCCTACTGTCTCTTCAAATTCCGTATGGATCAAAATTCCTCGCAGACCCAAGCTGCCACCGACAAAGACCCTGGCTGCCCTTGCAACGCCAAAACCCTCCTCCAAACTGACATCAAGGAACTGGGGGGCAGAGTTCTCTTTCTGACAGAATAGGAATACGTTTTGTGTCCCGGCCCTAAGGCACTGTGCTCCAGGATGCCTCCTGAAATTCCGTATGGATCAAGATTCCTCGCAGACAAAAGCTGCCACCGACAAGGACCCTGGCTGCCCTTGCAAGCCATAACCCTCCTCCAAACTGACATCAAGAAAGTGGGGGGCAGAGTTCTCTTTCTCAGAGAAAAGGGACACTTTTAGTGTCCCGGCCCTAAGGCACTGTGCTCCCGGACGCCACCTGAAATGCCGCATGGATCAAGATCCTTCCCAGACCCAAGCTGCCATCAACTAGAACTCTAGCTGCAATTGTAGGTCTAAATGCCTCCTAAAAACCGGCATCATGGATCTGGGGGACTGAGTTTTCTTTACATGGAAATGGGCAATTGTTTGTATCGAAGGCCACATATCGAGGAATTTACTGTCGCACGCTGAAACTCGGCATGGATTAAGATTCCTCGCAGACCCAAGCTGCCACCGACAAGGACCCTGGCTGCCCTTCGAGGGCCAAAACCCTCCTCCAAACTGACATCAAGAAACTGGGGGGCAGAGTTCTCTTTCTCAGAGAAAAGGGACACTTTTTGTGTCCCGGCCCTTGGGCACTGTGCTCCCGGATGCCACTTGAAATACACCACGGATCAAGATCCATTCCATACACAGGCTGCCATCAACTAGAAAACTGGCTGCAATTGTAGGTCTAAATGCCTCCTTAAAACTGGCATCATGGATCTGGGGGACTGGGTTTTCTTTCACGCGGAAAAGCGCCATTGTTTGTATCGAAGGCCCACTGTTTGTGAGTTGACAGCCGCTTGCAGAAATTCCGCAAGGATTAGGATCCCTCGCAGACCCAAGCTGCCGCCAACAAGAACCCTGACAGCCCTTGCAGGGCCAAAACCCTCCTCCAAACTGACATCAAGAAACTGGGGGTAGAGTCCTCTTTCTCAGAGAAAAGGGACACATTTTGTGCCCCGTTCCTAAGGCACTGTGCTCCCGGACGCCACCTGAAATGCCGCATGGATCACGATCCTTCCCCGACACAGGCTGCCATCAACAAGTGCTCTGGCTGCAATTGTAGGGCGAAATGCCTCCTAAAAACTGGCATCATGGATCTGAAAGACTGAGTTTTCTTTCATGCAGAAAAGGGCCATTTTTTGTATCGAAGGCCCCATATCTGGGGGACGACAGCCGCTTGCTGAAATTCCGCATAGATTAAGATTCCTCGCAGACCCAAGCTGCCACCGACAAGGACCCTGGCTGCCCTTGCAGGGCCAAAACCCTCCTCCAAACTGACATCAAGAAAGTGGGGGGCAGACTTCTCTTTCCCAAAGAAAAGGGACACTTTTTGTGTCCCGGCCCTAAGGCACTGTGCTCCCTGCTTCCTCCTGCAAATGCGTATGGATTAAGATTCCTCGCACACCCAAGCTGCCACCGACAAGGACCCTGGCTGCCCTTGCAGGGCCAAAACCCTCCTCCAAACTGACATCAAGAAACTGGGGGTCAGAGCTCTCTTTCTCAGAGAAAAGGGACACTTTTTGTGTCCCGGCCCTTGGGCACTGTGCTCCTGGATGCCACTTGAAATACAGCATGGATCAAGATCCTTTCCAGGCGCAGGCTGTCATCAACTAGAACTCTGGCAGCAATTGTCGGGCTAAATGCCTCCTAAAAACTGGCATCATGGATCTGGGAGACTGAGTTTTCTTTCACACGGAAAAGCGCCATTGTTTGTATCGAAGGCCCCATGTCTGTGAGTAGACAGCCGCTTGCTGAAATTCCGCAAGGAATAAGATTCCTCGCAGACCCAAGTTGCCATCGACAAGAACCCTCCACCAAATCGACGTCAAGAATCTGGGGTCCTAAGTTTTCTTTCACGTGGAAAAGTGCCATCATTTGTATCGTAGGCCCCATGTCTAGGAGCCGACAGCCGCCTCCTCAAATTCCGCATGGAGCAAGATCCCTCACCAACCCAAGCTGCCACTGAGAAGGACCCTGGCTGCCCTTGCAGGGCCAAAACCCTCCTCCAAACTGACATCAAGAAACTGGGGGTCAGAGTTCTCTTTCTCAGAGGAAAAGGACACATTTTGTGTCCCGGCCCTAAGGCACTATTCTCCCTGCTGTCTCTTCAAATTCCGTATGGATCAAGATTCCTCGCAGACCCAAGCTGCCACCGACAAGGACCCTTGCTGCCCTTGCAGCGCCAAAACCCTCCTCCAAACTGACATCAAGAAACTGGGGGGCAGAGTTCTCTTTCTCAGAGAAAGGGGACACTTTTTGTGTCCCGGCCCTAAGGCACTCTGCTCCCTGCTTACTCCTGAGAATCCGTATGGATCAAGATTCCTCGCAGACCCAAGCTGCCACCGACAAGGACCCTGGCTGCCCTTGCAGAACCAAAACCCTCCTCCAAACTGACATCAAGAAAGTGGGGGGCAGAGTTCTCTTTCTCAGAGAAAAGGGACACTTTTTGTGTCCCAGCCCTAAGGCACTCTGCTCCCGGACGCCACCTGAAATTCCGTATGGATCAAGATTACTGGCTGACGTAAGCTGCCATCAACTAGAACTCTAGCTGCAATTGCAGGGCTAAATGCCTCCTAAAAACTGGCATCATGCATCTGGGGGACTGAGTTTTCTTTCACATGGAAAAGCGCCATTGTTTGAATTGAAGGCCACATATCTGGGAGTTGACAGCCGCATGCTGAAATTCCGCATGGATTAAGATTCCTCGCAGACCCAAGCTGCCACCGAGAAGGACCCTGGCTGCCCTTGCAGGCCAAAACCCTCCTCCAAACTGACATCAAGAAAGTGGGGGGCAGAGTTCTCTTTCTCAGAGAAAAGGGACACTTTTTGTGTCCCGGCCCTAAGGCACTGTGCTCCCGGACGCCACCTGAAATTCCGTATGGATCAAGATTATTAGCTGACGCAAGCTGCCATCAACCAGGACTCTGGTTGCATTTGTAGGGCTAAAACCCTCCACCAAACCGACATCATGAATCTGGGGGCCTAAGTTTTCTTTCACGTGGAAAAGTGCCATCATTTGTATCGTAGGCCCCCTGTCTGGGAGTCGACTGCCGCCTCTTCAAATTCCGCATGGAGCAAGATCCCTCACAGACCCAAGCTGCCACCGAGAAGGTCCCTGGCTGCCCTTGCAGGGCCAAAACCCTCCTCCAAACTGACATCAAGAAACTGGGGGGCAGAGTTCTCTTTCTCAGAGAAAAGGGACACTTTTTGTGTCCCGGCCCTAAGGCACTGTGCTCCCGGACGCCACCTGAAATGCCGCACGGATCAAGATCCTTCCCAGACCCAAGCTGCCATCAACTAGAACTCTGGCTGCAATTGTAGGGCTAAATGCCTCCTAAAAACTGGCATCATGGATCTGGGTGACTTCGTTTTCTTTCACATGGAAAAGCGCCATTGTTTGTATCGAAGGCCACTTCTCTGGGAGTTTACTGCCGCATGCGGAAATTCCGCATGGATTAAGATTCCTCGCAGACCCAAGCTGCCACCGACAAGGACCCTGGCTGCCCGTGCAGAGTCAAAACCCTCCACCAAACTGACATCAAAAAACTGGGGGACAGAGTTCTCTTTCTCACAGAAAAGGGACACATTTTGTGTCCCGGCCTGAAGGCACTGTGCTCCCGGATGCCACTTGAAATACACCACGGATCAAGATCCATTCCAGACACAGGCTGCCATCAACTAGAACACTGGCTGCAATTGTTGGTCTAAATGCCTCCTTAAAACTGGCATCATGGATCTGGGGGACTGGGTTTTCTTTCACATGGAAAAGCGCCATTGTTTGTATCGAAGGCCCACAGTTTGTGAGTTGACAGCCGCTTGCAGAAATTCCGCAAGGATTAGGATTCCTCGCAGACCCAAGCTGCCGCCAACAAGAACCCTGACTGCCCTTGCAGGGCCAAAACCCTCCTCCAAACTGACATCAAGAAACTGGGGGGCAGAGTCCTCTTTCTCAGAGGAAAAGGACACGTTTTGTGCCCCGGCCCTAAGGCACTGTGCTCCCTGCTGCCTCCTGAAATTCCGCACGGATCAAGATTCCTCGCAGACCCAAGCTGTCACCGAGAAGGACCCTGGCTGCCCTTGCAGGGCCAAAACCCTCCTCCAAACTGACATCAAGAAAGTGGGGGAAAGAGTTCTCTTTCTCAGAGAAAAGGGACACTTTTTGTGCCCCGTTCCTAAGGCACTGTGCTCCCGGACGCCACCGGAAATGCCGCATGGATCACGATCCTTCCCCGACACAGGCTGCCATCAACTAGAACTCTGGCTGCAATTGTAGGGCTAAATGCCTCCTAAAAACTGGCATCATGGATCTGGGAGACTGAGTTTTCTTTCACGTGGAAAAGCGCCATTGTTTGTATCGAAGGCCCCATATCTGGGGGTCGACAGCCGCCTGCTGAAATTCCGCATGGATAAAGATTCCTCGCAGACCCAAGCTGCCACCAAGAAGGACCCTAGCTGCCCTTGCAGGGCAAAAACCCTCCTCCAAACTGACATCAAGAAACTGGGGGGCAGTCTTCTTCTTCTCAAAGAAAAGGGACACTTTTTGTGTGAGGGCCGTAAGGCACTGAGCTCCCTGCTTCCTCCTGAAAATGCGTATGGATTAAGATTCCTCGCACACCCAAGCTGCCACCAACAAGGACCCTGGCTGCCCTTGCAGGGCCAAAACCCTCCTCCAAACTGACATCAAGAAACTGGGGGGCAGAGTTCTCTTTCTCACAGAAAAGGGACACTTTTTGTGTCCCGGCCCTAAGGCACTCTGCTCCTGGATGACACTTGAAATACAGCACGGATCAAGATCCTTTCCAGGCGCAGGCTGCCATCAACTAGAACTCTGGCTGCAATTGTAGGTTTAAATGCCTCCTAAAAACTGGCATCATGGATCTGGGGGATTAGTTTTCTTTCACATGGAAAAGCGCCATTATTTGTATCGAAGGCCACATATCGGGGACTTTACTGTCGCATGCTGAAACTGGGCATGGATTAAGATTCCTCGCAGACCCAAGCTGCCACCGAAGAGGACCCTGGCTGCCCTTGCAGAGCCTAAACCCTCCTCCAAACTGACATCAAGAAACTGGGGGGCAGAGTCCTCTTTTTTAGAGACAAGGGACACATTTGTGTCCCGACCCTAAGGCACTGTGCTCCCTGCTGCCTCTTCAAATTCCGTATGGATTAGGATTCCTCGCACACCCAAGCTGCCACCGACAAGGACCCTGGCTGCCCTTGCAGGGCCAAAACCCTCCTCCAAACTGACATCAAGAAACTGGTTGGCAGAGTTCTCTTTCTCACAGAAAAGGGACACTTTTTGTGTCCCGGCCCTGGGGCACTGTGCTCCCGGATGCCACTTGAAATACAGCACGGATCAAGATCCTTTCCTGGCACAGGCTGCCATCAACTAGAACTCTGGCTGCAATTGTAGGGCTAAATGCCTCCTTAAAACTGGAATCATGGATCTGGGGGACTGAGTTTTCTTTCACGAGGAAAATCGCCATTGTTTGTATCGAAGGCCCCATGTCTGTGAGTAGACAGCCGCTTTCTGAAATTCCGCAAGGATTAAGATTCCTCGCAGACCCAAGCTGCCACCGACAAGAACCCTCCACCAAATCGACGTCAAGAATGTGGGGTCCTAAGTTTTCTTTCACGTGGAAAAGTGCCATCATTTGTATCGTAGGCCCCATGTCTAGGAGTCGACAGCCGCCTCCTCAAATTCCGCATGGAGCAAGATCCCTCACAGACCCAAGCTGCCACCGACTAGGACCCTGGCTGCCCTTGCAGGGCCAAAACCCTCCTCCAAACTGACATCAAGAAACTGGGGGGCAGAGTTCTCTTTCTCAGAGAAAAAGGGACACTTTTTGTGTCCCGGCCCTAAGGCACTGTGCTCCCTGCTGCCTCCTGAAATTCCGTATGGATCAAGATTCCTCGCAGACCCAAGCTGCCACCGACAAGGACCCTCGCTGCCCTTGCAGGGCCAAACCCTCCTCCAAACTGACATCAAGAAACTGGGGGGCAGAGTTCTCTTTCTCAGAGAAAAGGGACACTTTTTGTGTCCCGGCCCTAAGGCACTCTGCTCCCTGCTGCCTCTTCAAATTCCGTATGGATCAAGATTCCTTGCAGACCAAGCTGCCACCGACAAGGACCCTGGCTGCCCTTGCAGGGCCAAAACCGTCCTCCTAACTTTCATCAAGAAACTGGGGGGCAGAGTTCTCTTTCTCAGAGAAAAGGGACACTTTTTGTGTCCCGGCCCTAAGGCACTGTGCTCCCTGCTGCCTACTGATATTCCGTATGGATCAAGATTCCTCGCAGACGCAAGCTTCCACCGACTAGGACACTGGCTGCCCTTGCAGGCCAAAACCCTCCTCCAAACTGACATCAAGAAAGTGGGGGGCAGAGTTCTCTTTCTCAGAGGAAAGGGACACTTTTTGTTTCTCGGCCTTAAGGCACTGTGCTCCCTGCTTCCTCCTGAAATTTCATATGGATCAAGATCCCTCGCAGACCCAAGCTGCCACCAACAAGGATCCAGGCTGCCCTTGCAGGGCCAAACCCTCCTCCAAACTGACATCAAGAAAGTGGGGGGCAGAGTTCTCTTTCTCAGAGAAAAGGGACACTTTTTGTGTCCCGGCCCTAAGGCACTCTGCTCCCGGACGCCACCTGAATGCCGCATGGATCAAGATCCTTCCCAGACCCAAGCTGCCATCAACTAGAACTCTGGCTGCAATTGTAGGTCTAAATGCCTCCTAAAAACTGGCATCGTGGATCTGGGAGACTGAGTTTTCTTTACATGGAAATAGGTAATTGTTTGTATCGAAGGCCACATATCGAGGACTTTACTGTCCCATGCTGAAACTCGGCATGGATTAAGATTCCTCGCAGACCCAAGCTGCCACCGACAA
Organism: Eopsaltria australis; assembly: GCA_034509425.1. Lineage (NCBI taxonomy): Eukaryota > Metazoa > Chordata > Aves > Passeriformes > Petroicidae > Eopsaltria > Eopsaltria australis. The sequence goes on from JAVTVJ010004061.1 coordinate 21,230, forward strand.
GGACCCTGGCTGCCCTTGCAGGGCCAAAACCCTCCTCCAAACTGACGTCAAGAAAGTGGGGGGCAGAATTCTCTTTCTCAGAGAAAAGGGACACTTTTAGTGTCCCGGCCCGAAGGCACTGTGCTCCCGGACGCCACCTGAAATTCCATATGGATCAAGATTATTCGCTGAGGCACGCTGACATCAACCTGGACTCTGGTTGCATTTGTAGGGCTAAAACCCTCCACCAAAATGACATCAAGAATCTCGGGTCCTAAGTTTTCTTTCACGTGGAAAAGTGCCATTATTTGTATCGTAGGCCCCATGTCTAGGAGTCGACAGCTGCCTCTTCAAATTCCGCATGGAGCAAGATCCCTCACAGACCCAAGCTGCCACCAACAAGGACCCTGGCTGACCCTGCAGGGCCAAAACCCTCCTAAAAACTGACATCAAGAAACTGGGGGGCAGAGTTCTCTTTCTCAGAGAAAAGGGACTCTTTTTGTGTCCCAGCCCTAAGGCACTGGGCTCCCGGATGCCACTTGAAATACAGCACGGATCAAGATCAATTCCAGACACAGCCTGCCATCAACTAGAACTCTGGCTGCAATTGTAGGGCTAAATGCCCCCTAAAAACTGGCATCATGGATGTTGGAGACTGAGTTTTCTGTCACGTGGAAAAGCGCCAATGTTTGTATCGAAGGCCCCATATCTGGGGGTCGACAGCCACCTGTTGAAATTCCGCATGGAGCAAGATCCCTCACACACCCAAGCTGCCACCGACAAGGACCCTAGCTGCCCTTGCAGGGCCAAAACCCTCCTCCAAACTGACATTAAGAAACTGGGGGGCAGAGTTCTCTTTCCCAGAGAAAAGGGACACTTTTTGTGTCCCAGCCCTAAGGCACTGTGCTCCCTACTGACTCCTGAAATTCCGTATGGATCAAGATCCCTCGCAGACCCAAGCTGCCACCGACAAGGACCCTGGCTGCCCTTGCAGGGCCAAAACCCTCCTCCAAACTGACATCAAGAAACTGGGGGGCAGAGTTATCTTTCTGAGAGAAAAGGAACACGTTTTGTGTCCTGGCCTGAAGGCACTGTGCTCCCTGCTGACTCCTGAAATTCCGTATGGATCAAGATCCCTCGCAGACACAAGTTGCCACCGACAAGGACCCTGGCTGCCTTTGCAAGGCCAAAATCCTCCTCCAAACTGACATCAAGAAACTGGTTGGCAGAGCTCTCTTTCTCAGAGGAAAGGGACACTTTTTGTGTCCCGGCCCTAAGGCACTGTGCTCCCGGACGCCACCTGAAATGCCGCATGGATCAAGATCCTTACCAGACCCAAGCTGCCATCAACTAGAACTCTGGCTGCAATTGTAGGGCTAAATGCCTCCTAAAAACTGGCATCATGCATCTGGGGGACTGAGTTTTCTTTCACATGGAAAAGCGCCATTGTTTGTATCGAAGGCACATATCTGGGAGTTGACAGCCGCATGCTGAAATTCCGCATGGATTAAGATTCCTCGCAGACCCAAGCTGCCACCAACAAGGACCCTGGCTGCCTTTGCAGGGCCAAAACCCTCCTCCAAACTGACATCAAGAAACTGGGGGGCAGAGCTATCTTTCTCAGAGAAAAGGGACACTTTTTGTGTCCCGGCCCTAAGGCACTCTGCTCCCGGACACCACCTGAAATGCCGCATGTATCAAGATCCTTCCCAGACCCAAGCTGCCATCAGCTAGAACTCTGGCTGCAATTGTAGGGCTAAATGCCTCCTAAAAACTGGCATCATGGATCTGGGAGACTGAGTTTTCTGTCACGTGGAAAAGCGCCATTGTTTGTATCCCGGCCCCATATCTGGGGGTCGACAGCCGCCTGCTGAAATACCGCATGGAGCAAGATCCCTCACAGACCCTAGCTGCCACCAACAAGGACCCTGGCTGCCCTGGCAGGGCCAAAACCCTCCTCCAAACTGACATTAAGAAACTGGGGGGTAGAGTTCTCTTTCTCAGAGAAAAGGGACACTTTTTGTGTCCCACCCCTAAGGCACTGTGCGCCCTGCTGCCTCTTCAAATTCCATATGGATCAAGATTCCTCGCAGAACCAAGGTGCAACCGAGAACGACCCTGGCTGCCCTTGCAGAGCCAAAACCCTCCTCCAAACTGACATCAAGAAACTGGGGGCCTAAGTTCTCTTTCTCAGAGAAAAGGGACACTTTTTGTGTCCCGGCCCTAAGGCACTGTGCTCCCGGACGCCGCCTGAAATGCCGCATGGATCAAGATCCTTTCCAGACACAGGCTGCCGTCAACTAGAACTCTGGCTGCAATTGTAGGGCTAAATGCCTCCTAAAAACTGGCATCATGGATCTGGGAGACTGAGTTTTCTTTCACATGGAAAAGCGCCATTGTTTGTATCGAAGGCCCCATGTCTGGGAGTTGACAGCCGCTAGCTGAATTTCCACACGGATTAAGATTCCTCGCAGACCCAAGCTGCCAACGACTAGGACCCTGGCTGCCCTTGCAGGGCCAAAACCCTCCTCCAAACTAACATCAAGAAACTGGGGGTCAGAGTTCTCTTTCTCAGAGAAAAGGAACAACTTTTTGTGTCCCGGCCCTAAGGCACTGTGCTCCCGGACGCCGCCTGAAATGCTGCATGGATCAAGATCCTACCCAGACCCAAGCTGCCATCAACTAGAACTCTGGCTGCAATTGTAGGGTTAAATGCCTCCTTAAAACTGGCATCATGGATCTGGGGGACAGAGTTTTCTTTCACATGGAAAAGCGCCATTGTTGTTATCGAAGGCCACTTATCTGGGACTTTACTGCCGCATGTGGAAATTCCGCATGGATAAAGATTCCTCACAGACCCAAGCTGCCACCGACAAGGACCCTGGCTGCCCTTGCAGGGCCAAAACCCTCCTCCAAACTGGCATCTAAGAAACTGGGGGACAGAGTTATCTTTCTCAGAGGAAAGGGACACTTTTGTGTCCCGGCCCTAAGGCACTGAGCTCCTTGCTGCCTCTTCAAATTCCATATTGATAAAGCATTCCTCGCAGACCCAAGCTGCACCGAGAAGGACCCTGGCTGCCCTTGCAGGGCCAAAACCCTCCTCCAAACTGACATCAAGAAACTGGGGGACAGAGTTATTTTTCTCAGAGGAAAGGGACACTTTTTGTGTCCCGGCCCAAAGGCACTGTGCTCCTTGCTGCCTCTTCAAATTCCATATGGATCAAGATTATTTGCTGACGCACGCTGCCATTCACCAGGACTCTGGTTGCATTTGTAGGGCTAAAACCCTCCGCCAAATCGACGTCAAGAATGTGGGGTTTAAAAGTTTTCTTCCACGAGGAAAAGTGCCATCATTTGTATCGTACGCCCCATGTCTAGGAGTCGACAGCCGCCTCTTCAAATTCCGTATGGAGCAAGATCCCAAACAGACCCAAGCTGCCACCGACAAGGACCCTGGCTGCCCTTGCAGGGCCAAAACCCTCCTCCAAACTGACATCAAGAAAGTGGGGGAAAGAGTTCTCTTTCTCAGAGAAAAGGGACACTTTTTGTGTCCCGGCCCTAAGGCACTGTGCTCCCGGACGCCACCTGAAATGCCGCATGGATCAAGATCCTTCCCAGACCCAAGCTGCCATCAACTAGAACTCTGGCTGCAATTGTAGGTCTAAATGCCTCCTAAAAACCGGCATCATGGATCTGGGGGACTGAGTTCTCTTTCTCATGGAAAAGCGCCATTGTTTGTATCGAAGGCCATATATCGGGGACTTTACTGTCGCATGCTGAAACTCGGCATGGATAAAGATTCCTCGCAGACACAAGCTGCTACCAACAAGGACCCTGGCTGCCCTTGCAGGGCCAAAACCCTCCTCCAAACTGACATCAAGAAACTGGGGGGTACAGTTCTCTTTCTGCGAGAAAAGGAACACCTTTTTGTCCCGGTCCTAAGGTACTGAGCTCCTTGCTGCCTCTTCAAATTCCATATTGATCAAGATTCCTTGCAGACCCAAGCTGCCACCGACATGGACCCTGGCTGCCCTTGCAGGGCAAAACCCACCTACAAACTGACATAGAGAAACTGGGAGGCAGAGTTCTCTTTCTCCGAGAAAAGGGACACTTTTGTGTCCCGGCCCAAAGGCACTGTGCTCCATGCTGCCTCCTGAAATTCCGTATGGATCAAGATTCCTCGCAGACCCAAGCTGCCACTGACAAGGACCCTGGCTGCCCTTGCAGGGCCAAAACCCTCCTCCAAACTGACATCAAGAAACTGGTTGGCAGAGTTATCTTTCTGAGAGAAAAGGAACACGTTTTGTGTCCTGGCCCGAAGGCACTGTGCTCCCTACTGACTCCTGAAATTCGGTATGGATCAAGATCACTCGCAGACACAAGTTGCCACCGACAAGGACCCTGGCTGCCCTTCGAGGGCCAAAACCCTCCTCCAAACTGACATCAAGAAACTGGTTGGCAGAGCTCTCTTTCTCAGAGTAAAGGGACACTTTTTGTTTCCTGGCCCTAAGGCACTGTGCTCCCGGACACCACCTGAAATGTAGCATGGATCAAGATCCTTCCCAGACCCAAGCTGCCATCAACTAGAACTCTGGCTGCAATTGTAGGGCTAAATGCCTCCTAAAAACTGGCATCAATCATCTGGGGGACTGAGTTTTCTTTCACATGGAAAAGCGCCATTGTTTGTATCGAACGCCACATATCTGAGAGTTGACAGCCACATGCTAAAATACCGTATGGATTAAGATTCCTCGAAGACCCAAGCTGCCACCGACAAGGGCCCTGGCTGCCCTTGCAGGCCAAAACCCTCTCCAACTGACATTCAAGTAAGTGGGGGCAGATGTTCCTTTCTCAGGAGGGAAAGGGAACACTTTTTGTGGTCCCGGCCCTTAAGGCACTGCTGCTCCCGGACGCCGCCTGAAATTTGCCGCATGGCATCAAGATCCTTCCCAGACCCAAGCTGCCATCAACTAGAATTCTGGCTGCAATTGTAGGGCTAAATGCCTCCTAAAAACTGGCATCATGGATCTGGGAGACTGAGTTTTCTGTCACGTGGAAAAGCGCCATTGTTTGTATCCCGGCCCCATATCTGGGGGTCGACAGCCGCCTGCTGAAATACTGCATGGAGCAAGATCCCTCACAGACCCTAGCTGCCACCAACAAGGACCCTGGCTACCCTGGCAGGGCCAAAACCCTCCTCCAAACTGACATTAAGAAACTGGGGGGTAGAGTTCTCTTTCTCAGAGAAAAGGGACACTTTTTGTGTCCCACCCCTAAGGCAGTGTGCGCCCTGCTGCCTTTTCAAATTCCATATGGATCAAGGTTCCTCGCAGAACCAAGGTGCAACCGAGAACGACCCTGGCTGCCCTTGCAGAGCCAAAACCCTCCTCCAAACTGACATCAAGAAACTGGGGGCCTAAGTTCTCTTTCTCAGAGAAAAGGAACAACTTTTTGTGTCCCGGCCCTAAGGCACTGTGCTCCCGGACGCCGCCTGAAATGCTGCATGGATCAAGATCCTACCCAGACCCAAGCTGCCATCAACTAGAACTCTGGCTGCAATTGAAGGGTTAAATGCCTCCTTAAAACTGGCATCATGGATCTGGGGGACGGAGTTTTCTTTCACATGGAAAAGCGCCATTGTTGTTATCGAAGGCCACTTATCTGGGACTTTACTGCCGCATGTGGAAATTCCGCATGGATAAAGATTCCTCACAGACCCAAGCTGCCACCGAAGAGGACCCTGGCTGCCCTTGCAGGGCCAAAACCCTCCTCCAAACTGGCATCAAGAAACTGGGGGACAGAGTTATCTTTCTCAGAGGAAAGGGACACTTTTTGTGTCCCGGCCCTAAGGCACTGAGCTCCTTGCTGCCTCTTCAAATTCCATATTGATCAAGATTCCTTGCAGACCCAAGCTGCCACCGACGTGGACCCTGGCTGCCCTTGCAGGGCCAAAACCCTCCTCCAAACTGACATCAAGAAACTGGGGGACAGAGTTATTTTTCTCAGAGGAAAGGGACACTTTTTGTGTCCCGGCCCAAAGGCACTGTGCTCCTTGCTGCCTCTTCAAATTCCATATGGATCAAGATTATTTGCTGACGCACGCTGCCATTCACCAGGACTCTGGTTGCATTTGTAGGGCTAAAACCCTCCGCCAAATCGACGTCAAGAATGTGGGGTTCAAAGTTTTCTTCCACGAGGAAAAGTGCCATCATTTGTATCGTACACCCCATGTCTAGGAGTCGACAGCCGCCTCTTCAAATTCCGTATGGAGCAAGATCCAAAACAGACCCAAGCTGCCACCGACAAGGACCCTGGCTACCCTTGCAGGGCCAAAACCCTCCTCCAAACTGACATCAAGAAAGTGGGGGAAAGAGTTCTCTTTCTCAGAGAAAAGGAACACCTTTTTGTGTCCCGGCCCTAAGGCACTGTGCTCCCGGACGCCACCTGAAATGCCGCATGGATCAAGATCCTTCCCAGACCCAAGCTGCCATCAACTAGAACTCTGGCTGCAATTGTAGGTCTAAATGCCTCCTAAAAACCGGCATCATGGATCTGGGGGGCAGAGTTCTCTTTCACATGGAAAAGCGCCATTGTTTGTATCGAAGGCCATATATCGGGGACTTTACTGTCGCATGCTGAAACTCGGCATGGATAAAGATTCCTCGCAGACACAAGCTGCTACCAACAAGGACCCTGGCATCCCTTGCAGGGCCAAAACCCTCCTCCAAACTGACATCAAGAAACTGGGGGGCAGAGTTCTCTTTCTGCGAGAAAAGGAACACCTTTTTGTCCCGGTCCTAAGGCACTGAGCTCCTTGCTGCCTCTTCAAATTCCATATTGATCAAGATTCCTTGCAGACCCAAGCTGCCACCGACATGGACCCTGGCTGCCCTTGCAGGGCCAAAACCCTCCTACAAACTGACATAGAGAAACTGGGAGGCAGAGTTCTCTTTCTCCGA
>JAVTVJ010004064.1:0-16097 GCA_034509425.1 Eopsaltria australis
TGGCCGCCGCAGTGCCTGGATGTACTCGGCGCATGCGCAATTGGTCCCGAACTACCAAAATGGCCGCCGCAGTGCCCGGATGTACACACAAATGTCCCCAAAAATGATGGAGAAATGGCCCCAAAAATGACCCAAAAAGGCACAGAAATGGCCCTAAAGATGACTCAAAAATAGCCCATAAAAGGCCCCAAAAACGACCCAAAAATTACTCAAAATTAGCCCCAAAGATGACCCAAAAATGACCCAGAAATGACCCAAAAAAGCCCCCAAAAGGCCACAAAAATGACCCAAAAATGACCTCAAAAATTCCCCCGTAAATGACCCAAAAATGGCCCTGAAAATGCCACAAAAATGGCCCCGATAGTGGCGCAAAAAAGACCAAGAAAAGCCCAAAAATGGCCCAAAAATGACCCAAATAAGCCAAAATAGACTCAAAAAATGAATCAGAAATTGACCCAAATATGGGCCCTAAATGGCCCCGAAAATGGCCCAGAAATGACTCCAAAAATGACTCCATAAATGGACCCAAAAGTGACCCCCAAATAGCTTAAAAATTGCCAAAACATGCCCAAAAATTCATCCAAAAACACACCCAAAGATGACCCAAGAATGATCCAAAAAAAGCCTAAAAATGACCAAAAAATAGCCCCCAAAAAAACCCCAAAAATGGCCCACAAATGATCTAAAAATGATCCAAAACAATGACAGAAAAATGGCCCAAAAATGGCCCAGAAATGGCCCCAAATGTCTCCAAAAATGGCCTAAAAAAATGACCAAAAAATGGACCAAAAAATGACGCAAAAATAACATGAAAATGACTCAAAAATAGCCCAAAAAATAGCCCCTAAAAGGCCCCATGAACGACCAAAAAATGACCAAAAAATCCCTCCATAAATGACCCAAAAATGACATAAAAATTGGACAAAAAATGGCCCAAAAATAGACCCAAAATACCTCCAAAAATAACCTGAAAATGACACAAAAAGCTTAAAAATAGCCCCAAAAATGACCCAGAAATGGCCCAAAAATGACCCAAAAATAGCCCTAAAAATGACCAAAAAACAGCCCAAAAATGACCAAAAAAATATCCCAAAAAAGACTCAAGAAGGGCCCATAAATGACCCAAAAAATGGCAACGATATTCCCCCGAATATGGCCCCAAAATTGGCCAAGAAATGGCCCCGAAAATGAATCAGAAATGGCCCCGAAAATGACCAAAAAAAGACCCAAGAATGGGCCAAAAATTGCTCCGAAGGTGGCCCCAAAAATGAACCCCAAAGTGGCCCCAAAATAGTCCAAAAGTGACAAAAAAATGGCCCCATAAGTGGTCCAAAAATGACCCAAAAATTGGCCCAAAAGTGACCCAAAAATGGCCGCAAAAATGGCCGCAAAATTGACAAAAAAATGGCCCCAGAAATGGTCCAAAAATAACCCAAAAATTGGCCCAAAAATGACCCCAAAATAGACCTTAACATTTATCCAAAAATGACGCAAAAATGGCCGTAAAATGGTTACAAAACTGGCCATAAAATGACCAAAAATTCACCCCAAAAATGACTCTAAAATGGCCTCAAAATTGACCAAAAATGGCCCAAAACAACGACCAAAAATAGCCTCATATATGACCCAAAAATGCCCAAAAATAGCCCCAAAATGGCCTCAAAATGGACCCAAAAATGGCCCCAAATTGACCCAAAACTGGCCCTAAAAATGACCAAAAAATGACTCAAAAGTGGGCCCAAAATGGCTCTGAAAATGGCCCTAAAAATGGCCTTAAAAATGACCCAAAAATAGCCCCAGAATACCCCAAAAATGCTCAAAAATTACCCAAAAATAGCCCTAAAAATCACCCAAAAATGGCCCAAAAATATTGCCCTAAATGACACAAAAATGGCCCTAAAATTACCCAAAAATGGCTCAAAAATGACGGAAAGATAAACACAAAAATGACCCAAAATGATCCCAAAATAGCACCATAAAGGGCCCCAAAAATGGCCCCAAGAATGGCCCTAAAAATGACTCAAAATTGGCCATAAAATGATCTAAAATTTCCCCTATAAATGACCCCAAACAAGGCTCGAAATAGCCCCAAGAAATGACCTAAAAATGACCCAAAATGGCCCAAAAATTGCCCAAAAAATAGACCCTAAAAGGCCCTAAAAATAGCCCCTAAAAGGCCCCAAAATGGTCCAAAAATAACCCAAAAATTGGCCCAAAATTGACCCAAAAATAGCCCCAAAATGGCCCTAAAAATGGCCTCCAAAATGAGCCAAAATGGGCCGTAAAATAACCCAAAATTCCGCCTATAAATCACTGAAAAAAAGGCCCAAAATAGCCCAAAAAATGACCCAAAAATCACCCCAAAATGGCCCATAAATCGCCCAAAAATGACTCAAAAATTGACCCAAATACGGGCCCAAAAGCTCTCCGAAAATCACCCAGAAATAGTCCTAAAACTAGACCCCAAAACGGCTCAAAAATGACCCAAAAAAGGCCCTAAAAGGGCCCCAAAAATGGCCCAAAAATGACCCAAAAGTGGCTGTAAAATGATGCAAAACATCCCCAATAAATGACCCAGAAATTGCACCAAAAATAGCCTTTAAAACAGCCCCAAAAAATGACCCCGAAATGGCTCAAAAATGGCCCCAAAATTGACCTAAAAATGGCCCAAAACAATGATCCAAAAATGGCTCAAAAATGGCTCCAAAATAGCCCCTGAAATTGCCCAAAAAAGACCCAAAAATGACCCAAAATTAAGCCAAAAATAGACTCGAACTACCAAAATGGCCGCCGCAGTACCCGGATGTACTCGGCGCATGCGCACTTGGTCCCGAACTACCAAAATGGCCGCCGCAGTGCCCGGATGTACTCGGCGCATGCGCAATTGGTCCCGAACTACCAAAATGGCCGCCGCAGTGCCCGGATGTACACACAAATGTCCCCAAAAATGATGGAGAATGGCCCCAAAAATGACCCAAAAAGGCACATAAATGGCCCTAAAGATGAATCAAAAATAGCCCATAAAAGGCCCCAAAAACGACCCAAAAATTACTCAAAAATAGCCCCAAAGATGACCCAAAAATGACCCAGAAATGACCCAAAAAAGCCCCCAAAAGGCCACAAAAATAACCCAAAAATGACCTCAAAATTTCCCCGTAAATGACCCAAAAATGGCCCTGAAATGGCCACAAAAATGGCCCCGATAGTGGCGCAAAAAAGACCAAGAAATAGCCCAAAAATGGCCCAAAAATGACCCCAAATAAGCCCAAAAATAGACTCAAAAAATGAATCAGAAATTGACCCAAAGTATGGGCCCTAATGCCCGAAAATGGCCAGAAAATGATCAAAAAATGACTTCCATAAATGGACCCAAAAGTGACCACAAAATAGCTTATAAATTGCCAAAACATGCCCAAAAATTCATCCAAAAACACACCCAAAGATGACCCAAGAATGATACAAAAATAGCCTAAAAATGACCAAAAAATAGCCCCCAAAAAAACCCCAAAAATGGCCACAAATGATCTAAAAATGATCCAAAACAATGACAGAAAAATGGCCCAAAAATGGCCCAGAAATGGCCCCAAATGTCTCCAAAAATGGCCTAAAAAATGACCAAAAAATGGACCAAAAAAATGACGCAAAAATAACATGAAAATGACTCAAAAATAGCCCAAAAAATAGCCCCTAAAAGGCCCCATGAACGACCAAAAAATGACCAAAAAATCCCTCCATAAATGACCCAAAAATGACGTAAAAATTGGACAAAAAATGGCCCAAAAATAGACCCAAATTACCTCCAAAAATAACCTGAAAATGACACAAAAAAGCTTAAAAATAGCCACAAAAATGACCCAGAAATGGCCCAAAAATGACCCAAAAATAGCCCTAAAAATGACCAAAAAACAGCCCAAAAATGACCAAAAAAAATATCCCAAAAAAGACTCAAGAAGGGCCCATAAATGACCCAAAAAATGGCAACGATATGCCCCCGAATATGGCCCCAAAATTGGCCAAGAAATGGCCCCGAAAATGAATCAGAAATGGCCCCGAAATGACCAAAAAAAGACCCAAGAATGGGCCCAAAATGGCTCCGAAGGTGGCCCCAAAAATGAACCCCAAAGTGGCCCCAAAATAGTCCAAAATTGACAAAAAAAATGGCCCCATAAGTGGTCCAAAAATGACCCAAAAATTGGCCCAAAAGTGACCCAAAAATGGCCGCAAAAATGGCCGCAAAATTGACAAAAAATGGCCCCAGACATGGTCCAAAATACCCAACAATTGGCACCCAAAATGACCCCAAAATAGACCTTAACATTATTCCAAAGACCCAAAAAGCCTTAAATGGTTACAAACTGGCCATAAAAGACCAAAAACACCCAAAAATGACTCTAAAATGGCCTACAAAATTTGACAAAATGGCCCAACAACGACCAAAAAATAGCCCATATATGACAAAATGGCCCAAAAAATAGCCCCAAAATGGCTCAAAAATGCCAAATGCCCCAAATGACCCAAAACTGGCCCTAAAAATGACCAAAAAATGACTCAAAAGTGCGGCCCAAAATGGCTCTTATGAAAAGGCCCTAAAAATGCCTTAAAATACCTAAAAATAGGCCCAGAATAGCCCAAATGGCCTCAAAAATTACCCAAAAATAGCCCTAAAAATCACCCCAAAATGGCCCAAAAATAGTTCCCTAAATGACACAAAAATGGCCCTAAAATTACCCAAAAAATGGCCTCAACAATGACGAAGATACACACAAAATGACCCAAAATGATCCCAAATAGCACCATAATGCCCCAAAAATGCCCAAGAATGCCCTAAAAATGACTCAAAATTGCCATAAAATGATCTAAAATTTCCCCTATAAATGACCCCAAACAAGGCTCGAAATAGCCCCAAGAAATGACCTAAAAATGACCCAAAATGGCCCAAAAATTGCCCAAAAAATAGACCCTAAAAGGCCCTAAAAATAGCCCCTAAAAGGCCCCCAAAATGGTCAAAAAATAACCCAAAAATTGGCCCAAAATTGACCCAAAAATAGCCCCAAAATGGCCCTAAAAATGGCCTCCAAAAAGAGCCAAAATGGGCCGTAAAATAACCCAAAATTCCGCCTATAAATCACTGAAAAATAGGCCCAAAATAGCCCAAAAAATGACCCAAAAATCACCCCAAAATGGCCCATAAATCGCCCAAAAATGACTCAAAAATTGACCCAAATACGGGCCCAAAAGCTCTCCGAAAATCAACCAGAAATAGTCCTAAAACTAGACCCAAAAACGGCTCAAAAATGACCCAAAAAAGGCCCTAAAAGGGCCCCAAAAATGGCCCAAAAATGACCCAAAATTGGCTGTTAAATGATGCAAAACATCCCCAATAAATGACCCAGAAATTGCACCAAAAATAGCCTTTAAAACAGCCCCAAAAAATGACCCAGAAATGGCTCAAAAATGGCCCCAAAATTGACCTAAAAATGGCCAAAACAATGATCCAAAAATGGCTCAAAAATGGCTCCAAAATAGCCCCTGAAATTGCCCAAAAAAAGACCCAAAAATGACCCAAAATTAAGCCCAAAATAGACTCGAACTACCAAAATGGCCGCCGCAGGACCCGGATGTACTCCGCGCATGCTCAGTAAGCCCTTAACTGCCAAAATGGCCGCCGCAGTGCCCGGAGGTACTCCGCACATGCGTACTCCGCCTCCGGACTCCAATATGGCTGCCGCAGAGCCCGCAGTTACTCGGCGCATGTGCACTTTGGTCCCGAACTACCAAAAGGCCGCCGCCAGTGCCCGATGTACTCGGCGCAATGCCGCACTTTGGTCCCGAAACTACCAAAATGGCCGCCGCAGTGCCCGGATGATCGGCGCATGCGCAATTGGTCCCGAACTACCAAAATGCCGCCGAAGTGCCCGGATGTACTCGCGCATGCTCCAGTAAGCCCTGAACTACCAAAATGCCGCCGCAGTACCCGCTACTCGGCGCTATGCGCAATTGGTCCCGACACCACCAAATGGCCCGCCGCAGGCCCGGATGTACTCGGCGCAATGCGCAATTGGCTCCCGAAACTTCCAAAATGGCCGCGCAGTGCCCGGATGTACTCCCCGCATGCGCAATTGGTCCCGAACTACCAAAATGGCCGCCGCAGTGCCCGGATGTACTCGGCGCATGCGCAATTGGTCCCGAACTACCAAAATGGCCGCCGCAGTGCCCGGATGTACTCGGCGCATGCGCAATTGGTCCCGAACTACCAAAATGGCCGCCGCAGTGCCCGGATGTACACACAAATGTCCCCAAAAATGATGTAGAAATGGCCCCAAAAATGACCCAAAAAGGCACAGAAATGGCCCTAAAGATGACTCAAAAATAGCCCATAAAGGCCCCAAAAACGACCCAAAAATTACTCAAAAATAGCCCCAAAGATGACCCAAAAATGACCCAGAAATGACCCAAAAAAGCCCCCAAAAGGCCACAAAAATGACCCAAAAATGACCTCAAAAATTCCCCCGTAAATGACACAAAAAAGGCCCTGAAATGGCCACAAAAATGGCCCCGATAGTGGCGCAAAAAAGACCAAGAAATAGCCCAAAAATGGCCCAAAAATGACCCAAAAATAAGCCCAAAATAGACTCAAAAAATGAATCAGAAATTGACCCAAATAGGGGCCCTAAATGGCCCCGAAAATGGCCCAGAAATGACTCCAAAAATGACTCCATAAATGGACCCAAAAGTGACCCAAAAATAGCTTTAAAATTGCCAAAACATGCCCAAAAATTCATCCAAAAACACACCCAAAGATGACCCAAGAATGATCCAAAAATAGCCTAAAAATGACCAAAAAATACCCCCCAAAAAAACCCCAAAAATGGCCCACAAATGATCTAAAAATGATCCAAAACAATGACAGAAAAATGGCCCAAAATTGGCCCAGAAATGGCCCCAAATGTCCAAAAATGGCCTAAAAAATGACAAAAAAATGGACCAAAAAATGACGCAAAAATAACATTGAAAATGACTTCAAATAGCCAAAAAAGCCCTAAAAGGCCCATGGAACGACCAAAATTGACCAACCTCCCTCATAAATGACCAAAAATGACGTAAAAAATGGACAAAAAATGGCCCAAAATAGACCCAAATACCTCAAAATACCTGAAAATGACACAAAAGCTTAAAATAGCCCAAATGACCCAGAAATGGCCCAAAAATGACCCAAAATAGCCCTAAAAATGACCAAAAAACAGCCCAAAAATGACCAAAAAAATATCCCAAAAAAGACTCAAGAAGGGCCATAATGAACCCCAAAAATTGCAACGATTATGCCCGAATATGGCCCAAAATTTGGCCAAGAAATGGGCCCGAAAATGAATCAAGAAAGGCCCGAAAATGACCAAAAAAAGACCCAAGAATGGGCCCAAAATGGCTCCGAAGGTGGCCCCAAAAATGAACCCCAAAGTGGCCCCAAAATAGTCCAAAATTGACAAAAAATGGCCCCATAAGTGGTCCAAAAATGACCAAAAAATTGGCCCAAAAGTGACCCAAAAATGGCCGCAAAAATGGCCGCAAAATTGACAAAAAAAAGGCCCCAGAAATGGTCCAAAAATAACCCAAAAATTGGCCCAAAAATGACCCCAAAATAGACCTTAACATTTATCCAAAAATGACCCAAAAATGGCCGTAAAATGGTTACAAAACTGGCCATAAAATGACCAAAAATTCACCCCAAAAATGACTCTAAAATGGCCTCAAAATTGACCAAAAATGGCCCCAAACAACGACCAAAAATAGCCTCATATATGACCCAAAATGGCCCAAAAATAGCCCCAAAATGGCCTCAAAAATGACCCAAAAATGGCCCCAAATTGACCCAAAACTGGCCCTAAAAATGACCAAAAAATGACTCAAAAGTTGGCCCAAAATGGCTCTGAAAATGGCCCTAAAAATGGCCTTAAAAATGACCCCAAAATAGGCCCAGAATAGCCCCAAAAATGGCTCAAAAATTACCCAAAAATAGCCCTAAAAATCACCCCAAAATGGCCCAAAAATAGTGCCCTAAATGACACAAAAATGGCCCTAAAATTACCCAAAAATGGCTCAAAAATGACGGAAAGATAAACACAAAAAATACCCAAAATGATCCCAAAATAGCACCATAAATGGCCCAAAATGCCCCAAGATGGCCCTAAAAATGACTCAAATTGGCCATCAAAATATCTAAATTTCCCTATAAATGACCCAAACAAGCTCGAATAGCCCAAGAAATGACTAAAAATGACCCAAAATGCCCAAAAATTGCCAAAAAAATAGACCCTAAAAAGCCTAAAAAATAGCCCTAAAGCCCCAAAATGGTCCAAAAATAACCCAAAAATTGGCCCAAAATTGACCCAAAATAGCCCCAAAATGGCCCTAAAAATGGCCTCCAAAATGAGCCAAAATGGGCCGTAAAATAACCCAAAATTCCGCCTATAAATCACTGAAAAATAGGCCCAAAATAGCCCAAAAAATGACCCAAAAATCACCCCAAAATGGCCCATAAATCGCCCAAAAATGACTCAAAAATTGACCCAAATACGGGCCCAAAAGCTCTCAGAAAATCACCCAGAAATAGTCCTAAAACTAGACCCAAAAACGGCTCAAAAATGACCCAAAAAAGGCCCTAAAAGGGCCCCAAAAATGGCCCAAAAATGACCCAAAATTGGCTGTAAAATGATGCAAAACATCCCCAATAAATGACCCAGAATTGCACCAAAAATAGCCTTTAAAACAGCCCCAAAAAATGACCCAGAAATGGCTCAAAAATGGCCCCAAAATTGACCTAAAAATGGCCCAAAACAATGATCCAAAAATGGCTCAAAAATGGCTCCAAAATAGCCCCTGAAATAGCCCAAAAAAGACCCAAAAATGAACCAAAATTAAGCCCAAAATAGACTCGAACTACCAAAATGGCCGCCGCAGTACCGGATAGTACTCGGCGCATATGCGCACTGCGCCCGAACTACAAAATGGCCGCCGCAGTGCCCGGATGTACTCCGCACATGCGTACTACGCCTCCGGACTCCAATATGGCTGCCGCATTGCCCGGATTTACTCGGCGCATGCGCAGCACATTTCTAGACGCCAAAATGGCCGCCGCAGTGCCCGGATGTACTCGACGCATGCGCACTTGGTCCCGAACTACCAAAATGGCCGCCGCAGTACCCGGATGTACTCGGGCATGCGCAATTGGTCCCGAACTACCAAAATGGCCGCCGCAGTATCCGGATGTACACAAATGTCCCCAAAATGATGCGAGAAATGGCCCCAAAAATGACCCACAAAGCACAGCAAATGGCCTCCTCAAAATAGCCATAAAGCCCAAAAACGACAAAAAATTACTTCAAAATAGCCCCAAAGATGACCAAAATGACCCAGAAATGACCCAATAAAGGCCCCAAAAGGCCACAAAAATGACCCAAAAATGACCTCAAAAATTCCCCCGTAAATGACCCAAAAATGGCCCTGAAATGGCCACAAAAATGGCCCCGATAGTGGCGCAAGAAAGACCAAGAAATAGCCCAAAAATGGCCCAAAAATGACCCAAAAATAAGCCCAAAATAGACTCAAAAAATGAATCAGAAATTGACCCAAATATGGGCCCTAAATGGCCCCTAAAATGGCCCAGAAATGACTCCAAAAATGACTCCATAAATGGACCCAAAAGTGACCCCAAAATAGCTTAAAAATTGCAAAAACATGCCCAAAAATTCATCCAAAAACACACCCAAAGATGACCAAAGAATGATCCAAAAATAGCCTAAAAATGACCAAAAAATAGCCCCCAAAAAAACCCCAAAAATGGCCCACAAATGATCTAAAAATGATCCAAAACAATGACAGAAAAATGGCCCAAAAATGGCCCAGAAATGGCCCCAAATGTCTCCAAAATGGCCTAAAAAATGACCAAAAAATGGACCAAAAAATGACGCAAAAATAACATGAAAATGACTCAAAAATAGCCCAAAAAATAGCCCCTAAAAGGCCCCATGAACGACCAAAAAATGACCAAAAAATCCCTCCATAAATGACCCAAAATGACGTAAAAATTGGACAAAAAATGGCCCAAAAATAGACCCAAAATACCTCCAAAAATAACCTGAAAATGACACAAAAAAGCTTAAAAATAGCCCCAAAAATGACCAGAAATGGCCCAAAAATGACCCAAAAATAGCCCTAAAAATGACCAAAAAACAGCCCAAAAATGACCAAAAAAATATCCCAAAAAAGACTCAAGAAGGGCCATAAATGACCAAAAAATGGCAACGAATATGCCCCCGAATATGGCCCCAAAATTGGCCAAGAAATGGCCCCGAAATGAATCAGAATGCGCCCCGAAAAATGACCAAAAAAAGACCAAGAATGGCGCCCAAATGGCTCGAGGTGCCCAAAATGAAACCCAAGTGGCCCCAAAATAGTCCAAAATTGACCAAAAAATGGCCCCATAAGTGGTCCAAAAATGACCCAAAAATTGGCCCAAAAGTGACCCAAAAATGGCCGCAAAAATGGCCGCAAAATTGACAAAACAATGGCCCCAGAATGGTCCAAAAATAACCCAAAAATTGGCCCAAAAATGACCCCAAAATAGACCTTAACATTTATCCAAAAATGACCCAAAAATGGCCGTAAAATGGTTCCAAAACTGGCCATAAAATGACCAAAAATTCACCCCAAAAATGACTCTAAAATGGCCTCAAAATTGACCAAAAATGGCCCAAAACAACGACCAAAAATAGCCTCATATATGACCCAAAATGGCCCAAAAATAGCCCCAAAATGGCCTCAAAAATGACCCAAAAATGGCCCCAAATTGACCAAAAACTGGCCCTAAAAATGACCAAAAAATGACTCAAAAGTGGGCCCAAAATGGCTCTGAAAATGGCCCTAAAAATGGCCTTAAAAATGACCCAAAAATAGGCCCAGAATAGCCCCAAAAATGGCTCAAAAATTACCCAAAAATAGCCCTAAAAATCACCCCAAAATGGCCCAAAAATAGTGCCCTAAATGACACAAAAATGGCCCTAAAATTACCCAAAAATGGCTCAAAAATGACGGAAAGATAAACACAAAAATGACCCAAAATGATCCCAAAATAGCACCATAAATGGCCCCAAAAATGGCCCCAAGAATGGCCCTAAAAATGACTCAAAATTGGCCATAAAATGATCTAAAATTTCCCCTATAAATGACCCCAAACAAGGCTCGAAATAGCCCCAAGAAATGACCTAAAAATGACCCAAAATGGCCCAAAAATTGCCCAAAAAATAGACCCTAAAAGGCCCTAAAAATAGCCCCTAAAAGGCCCCCAAAATGGTCCAAAAATAACCCAAAAATTGGCCCAAAATTGACCAAAAATAGCCCCAAAATGGCCCTAAAAATGGCCTCCAAAATGAGCCAAAATGGGCCGTAAAATAACCCAAAATTCCGCCTATAAATCACTGAAAAATAGGCCCAAAATAGCCCAAAAAATGACCCAAAAATCACCCAAAAATGGCCCATAAATCTCCCAAAAATGACTCAAAAATTGACCCAAATACGGGCCCAAAAGCTCTCCGAAAATCACCCAGAAATAGTCCTAAAAACTAGACCCAAAAACGGCTCAAAAATGACCCAAAAAAGGCCCTAAAAGGGCCCCAAAAATGGCCCAAAAATGACCCAAAATTGGCTGTAAAATGATGCAAAACATCCCCAATAAATGACCCAGAAATTGCACCAAAAATAGCCTTTAAAACAGCCCCAAAAAATGACCCAGAAATGGCTCAAAAATGGCCCCAAAATTGACCTAAAAATGGCCCAAAACAATGATCCAAAAATGGCTCAAAAATGGCTCCAAAATAGCCCCTGAAATTGCCCAAAAAAGACCCAAAAATGACCCAAAATTAAGCCCAAAATAGACTCGAACTACCAAAATGGCCGCCGCAGTACCCGGATGTACTCGGCGCATGCGCACTTGGTCCCGAACTACCAAAATGGCCGCCGCAGTGCCCGGATGTACTCGGCGCATGCGCACTTGGTCCCGAAACTACCAAATGGCCCGGCCCAGTACCCGGAGTGTACTACGGCGCAATGCCGCAAATTGGGTCCCGCACACTACCAAAATCTGCCGCCGCAGTTGCCGCATGTACTCGGCGCATGCGCACTTGCGTCCCGAACTACCAAAATGGCCGCCGCAGTGCCCGGAATTACTCGGCGCCCATGCGCAATTGGTCCCGAACCTACCAAAATGCCGCGAAGTGCCCGGATGTAACTCGGCGCATGCCTCAGTAAGCCCTGAATTACCAAAATTGCCGCCGCACTTACGCCGGATGTACTCGGCGCATGCGCAATTCGTCCCGAACTACCAAAATGGCCGCCGCAGTGCCTGGATGTACTCGGGCGCATGCGCACTTTGTCCCGAACTACCAAAATGGCCGCCGCAGTACCCGGATGTACTCGGCGCATGCGCAATTGGTCCCGAACTACCAAAATGGCCGCCGCAGTGCCCGGATGTACACACAAATGTCCCCAAAAATGATGGAGAAATGGCCCCAAAAATGACCCAAAAAGGCACAGAAATGGCCCCAAAGATGACTCAAAAATAGCCCATAAAAGGCCCCAAAAACGACCCAAAAATTACTCAAAAATAGCCCCAAAGATGACCCAAAAATGACCCAGAAATGACCCAAAAAAGCCCCCAAAAGGCCACAAAAATAACCCAAAAATGACCTCAAAATTTCCCCGTAAATGACCCAAAAATGGCCCTGAAATGGCCACAAAAATGGCCCCGATAGTGGCGCAAAAAAGACCAAGAAATAGCCCAAAAATGGCCCAAAAATGACCCAAAAATAAGCCCAAAATAGACCCAAAAATGAATCAGAAATTGTCCCAAATATGGGCCCTAAATGGCCCCGAAAATGGCCCAGAAATGACTCCAAAAATGACTCCATAAATGGACCCAAAAGTGACCCCAAAATAGCTTAAAATTGCCAAAACATGCCCAAAAATTCATCCAAAAACACACCCAAAGATGACCCAAGAATGATCCAAAAATAGCCTAAAAATGACCAAAAAATAGCCCCCAAAAACACCCCAAAAATGGCCCACAAATGATCTAAAACTGATCCAAAACAATGACAGAAAAATGGCCCAAAAATGGCCCAGAAATGGCCCCAAATGTCTCCAAAAATGGCCTAAAAAATGACCAAAAAATGGACCAAAAAATGACGAAAAATTAACATGAAAATGACTCAAAAATAGCCCAAAAAATAGCCCCTAAAAGGCCCCATGAACGACCAAAAAATGACCAAAAAATCCCTCCATAAATGACCCAAAATGACGTAAAAATTGGACAAAAAATGGCCCAAAAATAGACCCAAAATACCTCCAAAAATAACCTGAAAATGACACAAAAAAGCTTAAAAATAGCCCCCAAAATGACCCAGAAATGGCCCAAAAATGACCCAAAAATAGCCCTAAAAATGACCAAAAAACAGCCCAAAAATGACCAAAAATATCCCAAAAAAGACTCAAGAAGGGCCCATAAATGACCCAAAAAATGGCAACGATATGCCCCCGAATATGGCCCCAAAATTGGCCAAGAAATGGCCCCGAAAATGAATCAGAAATGGCCCCGAAAATGACCACAAAAAGACCCAAGAATGGGCCCAAAATGGCTCCGAAGGTGGCCCCCAAAATGAACCCCAAAGTGGCCCCAAAATAGTCCAAAATTGACAAAAAAATGGCCCCATAAGTGGTCCAAAAATGACCCAAAAATTGGCCCAAAAGTGACCCAAAAATGGCCGCAAAAATGGCCGCAAAATTGACAAAAAAATGGCCCCAGAAATGGTCCCAAAATAACCCAAAAATTGGCCCAAAAATGACCCCCAAAATAGTAATCTTTAACATTATCCAAAAATGACCCAGTGGTCGTAAAATGAGCTACAAAAACTGTAATACAAATACCAAAAGTACCCACCCCAAAAAATGACTCTAAAAATGGCCTCAAAATTGACCAAAAATGGGTCTAAAACAACTTTCACCCAAAATAGCCCCTTGCTATAAGGACCCAAATGGCCCGTAGCCCCAAAAATGTATGCCTCATAAAATGACCCAAAAATGGCCCCAAATTGACCCAAAACTGGCCCTAAAATGACCAAAAAATGACTCAAAAGTGGGCCCAAAATGGCTCTGAAAATGGCCCTAAAAATGGCCTTAAAAATGACCCAAAAATAGGCCCAGAATAGCCCCAAAAATGGCTCAAAAATTACCCAAAAATAGCCCTAAAAATCACCCCAAAATGGCCCAAAAATAGTGCCCTAAATGACACAAAAATGGCCCTAAAATTACCTAAAATGGCTCAAAAATGACGGAAAGATAAACACAAAAAATGACCTAAAATGATCCCAAAATAGCACCATAAATTGCCCCAAAAATGGCCCCAAGAATGGCCCTAAAAATGACTCAAAATTGGCCATAAAATGATCTAAAATTTCCCCTATAAATGACCCCAAACAAGGCTCGGAATAGCCCCAAGAAATGACCTAAAAATGACCCAAAATGGCCCAAAAATTGCCCAAAAAATAGACCCTAAAAGGCCCTAAAAATAGCCCCTAAAAGGCCCCCAAAATGGTCCAAAAATAACCCAAAATTGGCCCAAAATTGACCCAAAAATAGCCCCAAAATGGCCCTAAAAATGGCCTCCAAAATGAGCCAAAATGGGCCGTAAAATAACCCAAAATTCCGCCTATAAATCACTGAAAATAGGCCCAAAATAGCCCAAAAAATGACCCAAAAATCACCCCAAAATGGCCCATAAATCGCCCAAAAATGACTCAAAAATTGACCCAAATACGGGCCCAAAAGCTCTCCGAAAATCACCCAGAAATAGTCATAAAACTAGACCCAAAAACGGCTCAAAAATGACCCAAAAAAGGCCCTAAAAGGGCCCCAAAAATGGCCCCAAAATGACCCAAAATTGGCTGTAAAATGATGCAAAACATCCCCAATAAATGACCCAGAAATTGCACCAAAAATAGCCTTTAAAACAGCCCCAAAAATGACCCAGAAATGGCTCAAAAATGGCCCCAAAATTGACCTAAAAATGGCCCAAAACAATGATCCAAAATTGGCTCAAAAATGGCTCCAAAATAGCCCCTGAAATTGCCCAAAAAAGACCCAAAAATGACCCAAAATTAAGCCCAAAATAGACTCGAACTACCAAAATGGCCGCCGCAGTACCCGGATGTACTCCTCACAAGATGTTCAGTAGGCCCTGAATTACCAAATGGTCAGCCAAGAGTACCCGGATACTCACAAGATGTTCAGTAATCCTGAACTACCAGAATGGTCACGAAAATTCGGATACTCGGGCGCATGTGCAATTGGTCCCAACCACCAAAATGGTCAGCCAGAGTTCGATGTACACAAATGTCCCCAAAATGATGGAGAAATGGCCCTGCAATGACCCAAAGGCACAGAAATGGTCTCTAAAGATGACTCCAAAAATATCTCCATAAAAGGCCCCAAAAACGACCCAAAAATTACTCAAAAATAGCCCCAAAGATGACCCAAAAATGACCCAGAAATGACCCAAAAAAGCCCCCAAAAGGCCACAAAAATGACCCAAAAATGACCTCAAAAATTCCCCCGTAAATGACTCAAAAATGGCCCTGAAATGGCCACAAAAATGGCCCCGATAGTGGCGCAAAAAAGACCAAGAAATAGCCTAAAAATGGCCCAAAAATGACCCAAAAATAAGCCCAAAATAGACTCAAAAAATGAATCAGAAATTGACCCAAATATGGGCCCTAAATGGCCCCGAAAATGGCCCAGAAATGACTCCAAAAATGACTCCATAAATGGACCCAAAAGTGACCCCAAAATAGCTTAAAAATTGCCAAAACATGCCCAAAAATTCATCCAAAAACACACCCAAAGATGACCCAAGAATGATCCAAAAATAGCCTAAAATGACCAAAAAATAGCCCCCAAAAAAACCCCAAAAATGGCCCACAAATGATCTAAAAATGATCCAAAACAATGACAGAAAAATGGCCCAAAAATGGCCCAGAAATAGCCCCAAATGT
>JAVTVJ010004068.1:0-12124 GCA_034509425.1 Eopsaltria australis
TGTGGAAGGAGAACCCCCCTATTTTTTACTGCACACAGGGAGTGGAGCAGAGCTGTGCCCTGGCTGTGTCCACACCGGATTTTGAGCTTGAATACATTGTTCTGTCTCTTTCTTTCCATGCTGTGTCCATGCCCACCTTGGCTTTAGTGTTTGAATCCATTGGTTTCTCTTTTTCTGTCCATGTCCACATTGAATTTTGAGTTTGAATCCATTGGTTTCTCTTTTTCTGTCCATGTCCACATTGAATTTTGAGCTTGAATCCATTGTTTTGTCTTTTTCTGTCCATGTCCACCTTGGATTTTGAGCTTGAAGCCACTGATTTCCCTTCTCCTTCCCATGCTCTGTGCAGTTCACAGTGCTGAACACCTGATCCCATCCCATCCCGCCCTCTGTGTATCAAAAGGGTTTTTAACCCACAGAGTTTTATCTGCACCAAAGACAGGGACAAAAACCACCGGGAAAAGGACATTCTGGGCCCTTTCCCCCTCCTTTCTTCACCCCACTCGATTCTATCTGACGTGTCAAGTTCAGCATTCTCTCCAGTCCCTTCCCAGCCTTGTGACCTCATCCACGCCCCTGACAAAAGATTAGAACACATTTTCAGATCTTTAGGGCTATTTTTAGACAGCCCCAGAGACACGTGGGGAGGAAAAGGGCGGGGGATTTTTTTATTGTGGCACAGTCTCTGTGTCTGGAGAAACCACTGGGATTTAATGTCACTGCATGGAATTGCCCTAGGTAAAGCTGGATTAGCTCCACCCATCGGAGGTGGCACTGCTGGAATCAATCGGAGATCCTTCCATGCAAATGAATTGATATCAGAGTTGTTGCTGCCATTTTGTCGGGGTTATACCCCTGGGGAGTGTCTGGGAAGGGGCTGCAGGGACTGAAGATGCACAGGGGTCTCTGATCTTCACCAGAGGATGATATGGTCCATCAGGTGTCCTGAAAATGGGAACAAAAGCAGCGGGATCAGAGGACAGACAGGAATCTGAGCTGGGGGCTGAGCCAAGCTCTGCCACGGTGGGAAGTTCTCCACTTCTCCATGGGAAGGGGACAGCTGAGGCACAGCCCCCCTGGAGACATCTCAGTGCTGCTCCTCACCTCAACAACAGAGAATCTGCTCCCCTGTCATTCCCTCAGAACTCAGATTTCCATCAGGTTTCACCTGAGGAGTCAGCCGGGAAGGAGGGGAAGAAAGACAATTAAACCACCCCCCCCCAAATCCCAGAATAACCCATTAAAGGCATCACCTCTTCTCCCCCCCTGCAGAACGAAGTGCCAGAATATTCAAGAGGCAGCTGCAGAAAGCCCCTCCCAGCTCTGCCCTCGGTGATTTGCCCACTTTGCCAAACCCAGAGCTCTCTTCCAGCCTTGCCTGGCGCTTTTCCACCCAGGAACAGCACTTTGGACTCCAGAACGGCTCTTGCCTGTCACGCTCGTGGGCATTTGGCCCACGGAGAGCTTCGTTACCCAATCCATAAATCCATGAAATCCAAGCCTGAGTCAAATCCGAGACATTGTGGAAACCCAGGAGGGCTTGAACGAGCTCCTGGAATAAAACCCGAGCCCCTCCCCGGGCAGAGCAGTATTTTTAGGAAGCCGATTGAGAAATGTTTTCCTTGCTCCATTTCCATGTTTACTGGGATACAGCATTGTTACACTGGATTGCATCAGAAATCAGGGAAGCAGCTCCATGGATCGATCCGGCCTCGAGCTCTCCGAGGAATTTGCTCCTTGGCTCCGAGGAGTTTACTCAGCACAAAGAATGGAAAATAAAGACAAGTGCTTCTCCAATAAATAAATGTTGGGATACAGATATCTGAGGGAATTTTTGGATGGGTTTTAGGGTGGCATGATTTTTCTAAGATATTGGATATGGCCATTTATAAAATGAGAGGATTTATATAAAGTTATATAATTTTATTATATGTATATATAAAATTATATAATCACATCCAAGAGAAATTTGTTTTATTTTAGGGAAAGGTCCTAAAACTCAAATAATGATGGAGCCATCCCCTCCCTGGGGAGTTCAGTGTCTCACACCCTCCAGGAAAAGGAACTGGACCCTACTCCAGGATTTCCGAAGCCCAGAAATCCCTCTGAGGTCTGAACTCCCATCTCCAGCCAGGCAGAATTCCAGGGAATTGATTATCACAGAATTCCAGGGAATTGATTACCACCCTAATGGGAACCATGGCAGCTTCAAAATGGTTGGTTTGAACTTGGGATCTCTTCAATAACAGAAAGAATAAAACGTCCAAGCGTTGCCTTTCAGACATCTGAGTGGCCCCTGCGTGTAATCAATTAGAAACCAACTCCATTCCACAGGAAAATGGCTCTGCCTCAGCCAAAAGATAATTTTTGTCAAATAGGTGAACTAATTTTTCCCAGGTCAGGCGTATCCTGTGACTCCTTCCCTGCTCTCTCTGCTCCTTCCCTTGTCTTCCCAGTTAGTTTTAATTCATCAGTCCAAAACCTGTCTGAAAATGGAATTTCCTCTGCAGAACAAAAAAAAAAAAATTAAATAATGATGGGAATTATTCTGACAGGGACAAAAAACCCCAATAAAGCGGCAGCAATAACCCTGATACAAATTCTTTTGCATGGAAGGATTTCCAAGCCCTATGAAGCTTTTGTTTGCTTGAAAAATTGAGGAAACATTTTATTTCAGTTTTTTTCCTTCAATAGACAGCAAAAAAAAAAAGACATTGTGAGGCTTCCAGGTGGGCAGGCAGGATGCTGTCAGTTCCACTTCCCCACTTTTGAACTGAATTTTTCTGGCAAAACTGGGAGCAGCTTTGATTTTGCAAAGAGATTATTTGGCATCAGAAAATTCTGATGGAAAATGGCCCCTGCAAAGCCATTCAGTGAGAGTGGGAACATTGAATTTCAGGGGGATTTGTTGCAAGGCTGCTTTTGCCATTAGTGACCAAGCACTGGTGCAGGAAAAGCAGGGAATTAAGGGGTTTAATGACAGGAATTAATTGTATTAAAGCGTGGATGTATAAAGGATATAAGAGGTTGTGGCTGCTCCATCCCTGCAAGACTTCAAGGACAACCTGGGACAGTGGGAGGTGTCCCTGCCATGGCAGAGGGTGGGATGGGATGAGATTTAAGGTCCCTTCCCAACCCAAACCATTCCATGATTCTTTGATTTTGTGAAATTTGGCTCTTGCTGTGAAGTCCATTAGAATTAAAACCCCACAAAAAGAAGGGATTCATTCAAAGAGTAAAAAAACGGGCTCAGAACCTCTGTTTGCCACATTTTTGTAACCCAGGAGCTGAAACCACTCAGTTCTTGAGCTCCTCGTGCTCTTATCAGGATTGTGCCCGTTTGAAGGCTGGGGAACAGAGCCAGGGACCAAACACAGCCAAAGCTGCAATGGTTCAGCACCCAAAACTCTGCTCTGTGCCCAAGCTGCTCCCTCTGGGAATGGTTTCTGTTCTGGCAGCAGCCTGGGATTGTTGGGGTTGTTCCTCGAGCCTGGCACAGGGGGATAATTCAGGAATAAAACTCATGCCCAGAAGGAATTTATTCCTCCTCCACCCTGTACGTGGCAGACGCTCTGCGAGGACACCCAGCTGAACTTTTTCACCTGAATTAGAACAAAGTGTTTTGCTCTTCTCTCTCGGGTTTCCTTCTCCACCCCTTTCTCTGTCCTCATTTTAATCTCCAAACCAGCAATGGCTCTGCAGGAATCCTGCCAGGGCACAGCTCTCAGTTCACCTGGCAAATGCCCGGCTCCTTCTTCTGGCTCCAATTAAAAACCAAGACAAAAAGGAGGAGCCAGGAGGTCATTTCTGAGCCAGGGCATCCGCCCAGAGTGTCCAGACTTTATAGGAATTAAATTTATGGGAACTAAAGGAAAAAAACTATGGGAACTAAAGGCTCCCATCACTCTCTTGCTCTTTCTCTTGGTCTGGAAGATGTTTTTGTCATGCTTGATACTGGAGTAAAAATGTTTTAAAAAGCTGAAATGATGAATATCGATAATATTATTTTCTTTTTGCTTAATAAATAAATGGAAATAATTCAGATAAGTGCATTTTTATGCATTAACAACTTTTATTTCTGGCCTAATAACTGAGAAGTGTTGGGAGGGACTTCAGAGCCCAGAGACCCTGTGGCTCTCAAATCCAGCAGCAGCAAATCATCCATCAACTCATTCCTAATTGTCCTTTCCCCAATAAACCAATCATATTTTAACTGAGCACTTTGCAGGTGTCATTGAGGGACCTGGGAGTTGTTACTCACATCCTAAGGGCTCCTTCAAGGGTGACAGAGAGCCACCAGCAAGTGCTGGCAGCAGGGTGTGTGTGAAACCTTTATCTCACCCAGATGTGCAGCCCTGATCTGGATCCTTTACCTGAGCCAGGTGTGCAGATGTGATTTGAATCCTTTACCTGAACCAGATGTGCAGCTCTGATTTGGATCCTTTATCTCATCCAAATGCACAGCTCTGATTTGGGTCCTTTACCTGTGCCAGGTGTGCAGCTCTGATTTGTGTCCTTTATCTCACCCAGATGTGCAGCTCTGATTTGGGTCCTTTACCTGTGCCAGGTGTGCAGCTCTGATTTGGGTCCTTTACCTGTGCCAGATGTGCAGCTCTGATTTGGATCCTTTATCTCACCCAGATGTGCAGCTCTGATTTGGGTCCTTTACCTGTGCCAGATGTGCAGCTCTGATTTGGATCCTTTATCTCACCCAGGTGTGCAGCTCTGATTTGGATCCTTTACCTGAACCAGACGTGCAGCTCTGATTTGTGTCCTTTATCTCACCCAGATGTGCAGCTCTGATTTGGATCCTTTACCTGTGCCAGATGTGCAGCTCTGATTTGGATCCTTTATCTCACCCAGATGTGCAGCTCTGATTTGGGTCCTTTACCTGTGCCAGGTGTGCAGCTCTGATTTGGATCCTTTACCTGTGCCAGGTGTGCAGCTCTGATTTGTGTCCTTTACCTGATTTGAATCCTGTGTTTTCACCACCCTCACCCCGACACTGCCCCCCACCCATCCCTCTCTGATTTCTTGCCTCCAGTTCTCCCCACTCTGGCATTGTGCCTTAGGATTTGAGTGCTGGCATTTATCAGCTCCCTCAAACCCCTCATTTTTTCCCCTTTTAGCCCCCAAACCGTAATTCCAGCACATTTCAGGGGCGGAAACCGCAAGAACAGAGCCTTGAGCACATCCCTGGCAGTGGAACTTCCCTCACGCAGGTTGGGTGAAGTCCTGGGCACCCTCATTTCCGTTTCAATTGAAGCAAAGATGGGAATTCATGCCTCTGACTGACATGGGAACGGCTGGAAAGGCGGGATGAAGAAAGCAGCGCTTCTTCAAATTGCAAACTCCTTCGGGAAGGGAAAAATGCCAGGTCCTGCCACTGCTGAGTGACTTGGATCCCTCGGCAGGGAGAGAACGGGGACAGCCCAGACCTTCCGTGTGCCACGGGCTCTTCCAGCCCGGCCCGAGGCACCTGCTCAATCCCGACCGTGGGCAATCACATTAATTAATGATTAATGATGATAGCGCTCTCGGAAACGATTTTTTTTTTTTTTAGCCAAGCATCACACTCGCAAATGACTCAGAGGAGTCAGCAAACACTGGGCACCCGCCAGCAGTTCCAATGCAGAGGAAGCAGCCTGAGTGCAGAGGATTGTTCTGCGCACTCCGGGGGAATTAGGGATACCCATCGGAATGCAATTACAATCCCCGCGCTGCGCTGGGATCCGCCCGCGGCGCATCAAAGGCACTGCTGAGCAATAATCGGCGATAATCCCGGCCCCGCTCGGATCACTCGGCTCTTCTGGGATGCTGCAGAGCACAAAGTGAGGAGGAAGTTGAGTGCCGGAGCCTCGGGGTGGAGAAAACAATCACCAGGAATCACATCAGCGCGGATAAATCTGGGTGAAATCAGCGCGTTTCTGTCCTCCCTGTTGTCACTTTGTTTTATATTTGGGGTCATTCTCTTGTTCTGGAGGATTCAGAGCACGAGGTTTTGCCACACACCACCACAATCTGAAAACATCCAGAGGACTTCCCACATCCCCCGACTTCACTCTCCCCTGAAGAATGACCAGAACACCTTTTTTTCCTGGAAGATTTTCATCTCAATCCTCATCCAGATGTGGCTGTACCCATCAAAGGACTGCGATAACCTGGTGAAAAAGGTTCAAAGCAGGGCTGAGGGGAGGCCGGGAAATGCTGGGGGACAGGGAGTGACTCACTGCATGTCCAGACAACCAGACTGGACCAAAAAGGTGTCAGACATCACCTAATAGTGGAAATGAGGAAACGCAGATAAGATAAGTTGGTAACTCTGCGGGTTGCACCAGCCCAGAAGTCCAAAAATAAGATGAAAAAAGGACCCGAAATGAAACAACACAAACTCCACGATGTCCAACAGAGCAGCAAAACAAGGCAGAGCTCCCGGATGATGGCCTGGAGTTCTGCCTGCCTCAGTTTATCTGCTCATGGAACCTTTCCCAGTTCCTGTCCATGCTGGATGTCCCTTATCCGGACATTTTAAAGGAATGACAGAAAGGGTGAAATCAACGTTGGCTATTCCAGTGTCCCCAAGGCACAGCTGCCAGCCTGCAGGGCAAGGTGGCACCACTGGGGATTCGAGCGTTGAGGTCAGCAAGAAAATGTGGCCCTGTGGGATGCCAAACCCAAAAACCTGACCAAGGGCACAATTTGCAAGGCTGAGGGTGTCAGCCCTGGTTCATTGTCCAAATCTGGGTTATTTATAGTCACTTTTCCTAAAATACTGCTCAGAAAAGTGAATTCTGTGTTCAACAGCAGCAGGGGAATGCCATGGGAGCCATGGCCCCAGGGCTGCTGGATCCTGGGGAGATAAATGTCCTTTACCATCTTTAACACCCGCACAACAAAAAGAGACCAATAAAAGTAAATTAAAAAGGGATTTATTTAAATTCTAGACTTTTCACGCATTCTCTGCGTTTAACAGCCCCAACTTCAGTGATGTTTTTTCCCCATAATGCTCAAAATTCAGAGTCTCCTCCAGACACTCGGAGGTGTGGATTCCAGATCTGCATTCCCGTGTTCCTCCATCACAGCTTTGCAGGATCAGGAACCAGACACAACCACTATTTAATTATTTTCCTCTCCTCTCATCATCTGTAATTAATTCTGATCAGCTGGTGGGTGCAACCTTGAAGAGTGTTTTACCAGGGAATGTGAAGATTTTTCAAAATGAAATACCAATTCCAGTGCCCACCAATGTTTCTACATAAAACAAATTCGAATAAATTCTGAAGAACTTCTAAATAACTCTAATAAATTCTAAAGAAATTCTAAATAAGTCTAATAAATTCTTTTTATTTATAAAATAAACCAGTGAGAGCATGGGGATGGAAGGGCAGGGAGATCCTGGGAAGCAGGGCTTGCCAAATTCTTGGATTTTCCACTCATTTTAGCCCAGAACCCCAAACCCTCAGCATTGTGCTTTTATGCCATTATTAAATCCAAGTTTTTCACCGGTGTAAAATTTAATACTGCATCGCTGGAAGCGGAATCACGGGGAAAATTGTGTTTTCTTTACCTTTCAGATACAATAAATAGATAAAAGAGTTAAAAAGGAAAGTTAGTCAGGCTCCAGTTCAATAGAGCCAAGACAATGTGCAGCGAGACAGATCTGGAAAAGAGATATCAGCACAAACGTGCATCAGCCAAAGTTAATATTTGCACAAAAATGGTGACTCATTTCAACTGGGATTTCCTCTCCTGGCCACTTATGGAATATCAGCTGTGTCTCAATCAAATCTGATGCCACAACTTTCACTTGAGAGCGAAAAATGTTCACCTCAGGTAAGGAAATTTTTATTTTTGGGCCTGGATTCTTCCTGTGTGTCCAGATTCTGAAATGTTCAGGGAATTCTCCTGTCACCCAAAATTCCATCCCATGGGATTGCTCAATTCTTTCCATGATGCAGCCACTTCCTGATCCCAGTTATCCCCCAGGGATGCAGCATGGAAGCAGCACACCAGTTCCACACTAAATTCTCAATTTAGAGTTCCCAAATAAAAGCAGAAAACACCTCAGGAAAAACAACACTCCAGATTTCTTCCCTTTTCTTAAAACACACGTTTAGTTCTAAGCTATTTAAGCTAAAGGGAGGCACTTCAGAGCAATTTAAGTTTGCTCCAGGCTCTATTTTGGAGTTAGGGGAGAGCTCCTCAGTGTCACAGGGGTGGAACATTGAGCAGCTTCATCTCACAATGCCACAGAGGATACCTGGAGGTGTTAAATCAGGCAAACATCCAAATCCAGGTGCAGAGTGAAAAGTCCAACTACACCTATTTAATTTCCTTCTGACTCTGAATTTTATAATTTCATTATCATTGACTGTGTTTTATTCAGTCTAGGAGGAGTTTTCCTTGCTCCTACTGCGGCTCACAGGATGCTCCTGAATGAAAAGGATTTTTATCCAACTGCATCCATAGAAGGGAATGATAAATAAATTGAAAAGAAATCGCTACTGCAAGTGAGGAGTGAGTTTCACGTAAAAACACAACAGCTCTGGGGGTGTTCGCTGGGAGAAACAAAAATAAGCTGAAAATCTGGCCTTGATAGCTCAGAATTAACTTCTGAAATTTAGAATTTGAACATTAATTAAGAGCCAAAACCCTGCAGTGAGGGTTTGAAGGAGAAGCCCCATTTCTCTGACTGCACATTTACCTGCTCGTTAATATTCTGGATTCTCCAGAGCAGGCACTATTTTCCAGAAGAACTATTTTTTAAATTTAGAATCTGAAGACAGATAAAGAGCCAAAACCCTGCAGTGAGGGGCTGAAGGAGAAGCCCCATTTCTCTAAGTCTGACTGCACATTTACCTGCTCATTAATATTCTAGATTCTTCAGAGCAGGCATTATTTTCCAGAAGAACTATTTTCTGAAATTTAGAATCTGAAGATAAATTAAAGCCAAAACCCTGCAGTGAGGGGCTGAGGGAGAAGCCTCGTTTCTCTAAGTCTGACTGCACATTTACCTGCTCGTTAATATTCAGGGTTCTCCAGAGCAGGCACTATTTTCCAGAAGCACGGAGTATTTTAGTGCTCAGCTTGCTGCTCTTGGCACTGGATAAACACTGGGTCACAGTTAAAAAAAGCACATTATGCATTTAATCATGGCGATATGGAAAGAGTAGGATTTATTAAAAGCACCTAGATAAGTTCCAGGCCTTACTCCCATTAGCTTCCAGTGGTGACTCACGGGCTGGTTTTATGAACTGTCTGAAAAAATCCCGCTGGGATCTGACTGCATCTTTAAGCACATTTTGTAAATCCACATTTTGTAAATGCACATTTTGTAAATGTGACCCAGTCCTCAGAACAACAGGGCGATTCCTGTGGGGATTTTAGGAATGACAGCAATGTACTTAATAAACCCGGGATACCCTTGGCCTGTGACACGGTCAGTACCCATCCAATTCTTAAATCTAATGATTTCTGATTCTCTTTTTGTTGACATTCTTGTGAAAACTCTCTGGGCTCTTACTATTTCATTAGCTGTCTAGACTGTACTGCAGGTAAATACGGGAGACTTTAAAAGGGAATGAACACAGTGGGGGAAAAAACAAGGCAAATAACGGAAAATACCAAAGGTGCTGCTTCTGCTGCCCTCAGAAACGCTTGGTCCATTTATGTCGTTATTTTGGAGGGTGTTTCTGTGAGTGCTCAGCCAGAAGGTCCCTGAGGATTATTTGATGGGTGAGAAGGGTGTTTGGAAGGACTGGTTGAAGATGGGATTACTCAGAGATGGAGTTATTTATATTTCTTTTATTCCTTAAAACCAACCCCGCTCTCGGACCCGCTCCCCCGCCCGCTCGCGCCTCGCGGCCGCCATCTTTCCGGCGGCAGAACGCCGGGCGCTGATTGGCTGAGGCGCAGCACGCCGACCAATGGGAGGAGGGCTCGCTGTTGCCATGGCGACGGCGTGCGGCCCCCGCGGCCTGCGCTGAGTTACAACGAATTAAATGTGAATTATAACGCTTAAAACGAGTTAAACCCGAATTATAACCGAGTTACACCTGAATTATAACAGCTACAACTGACTTACAACTGAATTGTCGCCTCATCCCATCCGCACCGTTTAAATTTCTCCCCCTCTAGCGAATTCAGTAGCTCACCACCCCCCCAAAAAAATAATCTATAGGGACCTTGTGGCTCTGTGGAACACAGTCATTAATAACCATATATTCAGAGATATACGTGTGTATATGAATAGCGCATAATTTTATTCCAGCGGGCCAATTTTGCTTTAATAAATAAAATGTTATGAAGGGAGGGTGGTCAGCTTGTTTGGAAGAACAACACGGGCCGGCGGCGAGTCAGCTTTCCCTGGCTTTTTCACAGCTATGAACTGCTTGATATTTTTGGCTCGGCTCTATTATTATAATTTTTTTTCCCCCCTTTTAAAAAATATGAGGCAGTAGGCTTCCTCCCAAGACACACTCAGGTGGGGCCGCTTCGAGCTGCTGACTTTCCCCTGGGGCACCTCATTTTGGTAAAAAAAAAAGGATTAAAAAAAAAAAGGACAACTCCCCCGTGACACACTCGGGAAAGCTCAAATGGCCCTGCTGTCCCCCGGCCGTCCCTCCAAGGCTGTGCAGCCTCATTACATCCCTCAAAAATGGCTTTAAAAGGCTGCAGATGGAAGAGCAGTGACATTTATCACTTGCAAATGAGGGCCCTGCCGTCACCTCCAAAGGAGAGTTACATTCTGCAATCCTCATTGCAGGGTATTTTTTCTGCTGACTTTTATACCCGGAGTCTGAGGGAAAATGAGCTCCCTGTGCTCGGTTTTATTGCTGCGGGCTTGGAGGGTGGATTTGGAGCCCCCCAAGTCTCCGTGGGATTGTTTGGATCCGCACACGTCACCTGGAGCGAGCAGAGTTCCACCGCTGCTCTCCCATCTCTCCACGAGGAATTGTTTTCCCTGGTGTTTGGCCTTTCTCGGCCGAGGGTTTTATTGTGTTTGTTCCACCTACAGCTGTGCTGGGCCAGCCCTTGTCAGGTTGAGGCTTGATTCGAGTCAGACAAAGTTTTAGTAAAAGTGATAAAACTGTTTGAAACCTGCCCATCGTTGGGGAGTGGGGCCAGTTTCTGCTGGAGCCCGAGCTTTGCGTTGAGAACCGGTGTCAGCTGCAGAGTTAAACAGAATTTATCAAGAATGTTTGATCTCTGTTACAGAGAACATTATTATCCCTGTCCAGGCATTCATTTGTGTTTTATTTGCTCTTTTTTCATGGCATGAAAATTCCAAATAGATGGGAGTGAGAAAAAAAGGGAGCAAGCAGCACTGGGAGAGAACATAAAACATCGACTCCTCTCAGAGTGCTGGGGTGAATACAATCAGAATTAGGAAATTCAGGAAGAGTCCAGATATAAATTCAGATATAAAAGGATAGAAGGCTAAATATGGGATTTGCTTTATCCTTCCAACTGGTTTCCTTGGAGCTGCAAGGGTTTCAGTGGCTCAGGTGATTCTTCCTGCATGGAGCTCTTTATGAAATCCAGAAATAATAACAAAACCCCAAAAATAATATCCCAGAAATAATAACAAAACCCCAAACCAAGAATATCAAACCTATCTTTGGCAGAGATAATTTACATTTTTCTAATTTTCATTCAAACAGTCTCAAACTGATTTACAAAGGAAGTAGTTGTTTTGGTCCACTATCTAGATCTGGAAAATGAGGAGAAAGATTCACATGGAACTAAAGTTTTAGGCAATTTAGGAAATTTTGAGCGTTCTGGGTCCACTTTTTCCCTTTTGACTGTAAAGAAACTGCGTAGCCTGGAAGCTTCTTTCTCCAAATACCTCCTGAGATGCTTAAACATGAGCACTGTGAGTCCCCTACTCCATGAAGAGTTGCCCAAAGCTTGGTTCCAGTGATTCGCAGTCCCTCCAAAATGAAAATTGAGCTGTGGGGAGAGAGAGAGAAAAAGAGAAGGGAAGGGAAGGGAAGGGAAGGGAAGGGAAGGGAAGGGAAGGGAAGGGAAGGGAAGGGAAGGGAAGGGAAGGGAGAGGAGAGGATGAAGAGAGGAGAGGAGAGGAGAAGATGAAGAGAAGAGAAGAGAAGAGAAGAGAAGAGAA